>OMNW01009678.1:0-20862 GCA_900303245.1 Selene dorsalis | reverse complement strand
TAAATATGTACATAAAACACTGATCATCAGGAGGACGACACATTAACACAGACAACAGTGGAGAACATCAGGATGAGGGCATATGGGAGACACACTATAAGCCATATCAGCCTTACTGGTTTACAGTTGTAGTCTTCCCCTGCATGGTGGGCCAAGTAGAGTTTCTTATGGACTGACAACACAGCTGTACACCATTCGTCCGGGCTGAAAGACGGCTAATGGGACAAAGGGCATGAGTGAGGAGAGGGAGACGAGGGATAGATGCTTGCTGAATCGTCCAGCCCTCCCCTGAGCAGGACGGGGAGCACCACTCTTCCTCTCTGCTCAAAGCTGCTTTCCCCCGGCCCTCAGCCATTTTGGAGAGAGGAAAAAGTGGCTGCGTTCTCTCTCCCTCTCTCACTACGTGGCATAGCTTTGGAAAGGCTTCGGCTGCTGTGTTGTAGCAGCAGAGAAGGCACACTTTGCAGCTCGCACTTGGGAGATAATATGTTTGCAGAGAAAAAATTCTGATGCGAAACAACCTTCTTCCATCTTGACTTTTTTTTTCTTTCTTTTTTTTCTTTCTTTTTTTTTTTGGTATGAATTTTTGTGCCCCTTGCACTCAGCTGCAAAATCTCTCTCCTCTTTGCTGTGCACTTTCACTCATGCTGTGTCCTTTTCTTCAATAACGTGCGCTTTAGTTTTGGTGACCGGTCCTTTCCCCTTGTCTCTTTTAAGTAATATCTTTTCTCATCTCTCAATTTGATTTTATGCAACAAAGTTTAAGACAAAGGGATATGTCCAAATTTTGGCAGCACTAAGAAGAGACAGAGCTGCAGCCAAGGATCCTGCTGAGATCCAAAAAAGCCAAGCAGAATGAAGCACCAAAAAAAAAAAAAAAAAAAAAAAAGAAAACACCACCCTTTCCTTTGCTTGTCACAAATTCCACTTTCTCTGTAGCCAGCCCTGCGCTGCGACTCCTCCTCATCCACATCTTACCGCATTCAACCTTTTGCCATTTCTCTCTTGCCGTACCTTTTTTTTTAAAGGCGATTTGAGGTTTTTGTACCCCGGAAAATGGGGACTGGACAACGGGTTAGGAGGGCGTAACAGGGAGAGAACGAGTGGTTGTTATCTTCTTACTTTTGCATGTTATTTGGCTTTTTTCTTTTCTATTTTTTTACTGTTATTGAATCGCGGTTGTTGTGCCTGTAGTTTTTAGTCTTTCTTGTGTTTTAAGGGTGTGCTTGGATTACCACGTGTTTGTAAGAGTGTGGTGTTAGGAATGTGTGTACGAGTGTCTAATACGTGAATGGTAGACCTTCTGTTTGTTCACAGTCAGTTTGTGATTATTTGTGTGTCTATTTTTCTAGGTTTCTTGATTTATGCTGAAGCACTGGCCTACGCTACCCCTCAAGCCTGACTCCATTTGATTCCAGGGGATGTCTGACCATCAGATCCAGCGTGTGCCCACTGGTATGTTGGTGATTTATAATGTGCTTTTTTCTCTTATTAGCTTGGTTCGGTGTATTTCTAATTCACACTATATGATGCGGATCTGGTGATGATGCATGTTTTTATTTTTTGACTGTGTTGGCTATTCACCCCAGATATGTTTGGAGTTTGTGGGAGATGGTAAGGTCAACAGAAACAGTGCTATGTGACATTATGGAAATGCACAGTTTATCAGATACCCACAAAGAAAGTATTTATAATCGACCGGTTGTCCTTTCAAAATTAAAACTCCTGTCATATTTTGTATCCATGCAGGTGCAACTTTACATGATTTAACAGTATCGCTTGGTCCTAGTTTGTAATGAATGATTATTTGTCGAATTAGCTTTTGCATTGCTTGGAATGTGTAGTTTCCGGTTTATTCGGTCCTTTGTCTTATGATGGTATTTTATTCATTTTGTGATATTTCTTAAAAAAAGATATGCTGCCAAAAATGGTATTTTATACAACACCAATTTATTTTCTAAATTCACATCACTCAGTAGTTTTATTGTTTTCTTCCAGATGTGAAGCGACGTACAATATATTTATTATTCTGTCTGACATTTCAAAAATAAAAGTTGACCTCGAAAGAATGTGATCAGTAGGTTACACAAACACAATGTCAATCTCACAGTCATGTGCTCTGGCCTGCTCAGTGTACCATGGTTTAATTTCAAGGCTCTCCTCGGTAAGATACAGAAACAGGAAATATGTTTAAAGCCACACTGAAAATGTTTAATTAGATATAAAACATGAACGACGCGTGAAAGAACCTCTATTTTATTTTACTGTCCCGGCGCTATCAGGCAAAAGATTTGTTCCTCAAATATTCTGAAGACACATGTTAAAGTAGACTGTAGAAGATATACGACATAGATGTACAAAGTCATCAGCATGATCAACTCTGCTTCTTGATAAATACCATTGTTCATTGTGATGCATTTGCTGAACGCCCATTGAAACGAGCTGAGTTCGCAGGTTCAGACAGTAATTTGACTTGGTGTTTCCATGTGTTGTGGGTTTCTGCCTCCTTATTTGCTCTTGAAGGGGTAATGCCAGCTGCCACAAACCCGTAGATCCGAACTTGTGGTGACTGGCTGCACAAGCTCGTATCTATAGGTATGTGTCTTCCTGGCAAACACAGCACCTGCCCTGTGATGACTAGCTAAGGGTAATTTTCCTCAAAGCAGGTTTTTACTGGAAAGACACAAAGATGGGAACTGTCAGATGTCTTTGAACTCGTTTTTTATAAAGTAATTTATAGCACCAAGCTCTCTTTGTGGTTTTCCCATGATTAAACAACATGACCCTGTCTGACCCTGAATCCTGGATACAGCCTATTTTTTTCTACCAAACCTACCAACCACGTGTCCCTTCTTTTACGCAGTGACCCCACCCAAACCAGTAGGGCTGGGCTCTATGACAATATGACATAACATTACAAAAATCTCTTTAATATCTCTGGCTGAATTAGGCCATTGGACCAAACCAATGACTGATTCTTATTCATATTTGAATATGCATAAAATTGATTCGTCAGGTAATGTAATTCGATAGGTAATTAATAAACGCACATTTGCTTCCTGTAATTTTAGTTGTACACATTTACCTAAATTTACATATAAATTTACAGATATCGCAATGACAGTTACGATCGTACTCGCTACCAAGGCGTCCTGTTAAAATACTTTACTATGGTAGATTTGATCTGCACGCCTACACCTACTAAACAGCCATCCTCCAGTCTCCTGCAGTGCTCCGCAGGTTGAGGTAGTAGGTTGTATAGTTCAGAGTGACACCACAGGAGATAACTGTACAGCCTCCTAGCTTTCCCTGAGGAAACACTACTCACTCTGGACTCTGATGGACTATTTTACCAACTTTTGTGCTTTACCAGATCGGGAATGACATTTGTCGGTTGGTTGTAAATAAACTGTCTCTGTATCAAGTGGTTTTGTATTTGACCCTAAAACACTGATTTTGAGTTTTCACATTTATAGAATATGAAAAGGAGTAAAACTAGCATGAACATGGGAAAATGTCCTTTCAGCCTTTTTCACAGTATGACATTATTTGTCGCATATACGAAAACCATGACAGAGTGGAGAACAATGATTGGTGAAACCTTTGAGATTTGTGGAGAAAGCTTCAAAACGCTGCAGCGAGGTCTGTGGGCCGTTCTAATGAAAGAGATGCCACTGAAGGGAAACACCATACAGCCGCAGGGGGAAGAGCACGGTCTTGGCAGCCAATTATGTACAAAGTTCAGTTTCACTTAAGCAAAACGATATATTTCCCCTGCACAGCTATGTGGTAAAGACACTGCTGTGATCAAAACAGCCAGTAACAACTTTCACTGCTTTAGCCCTCTGAAATCATCTTGGTCCCTGAAAGCAACGTAAAACACCGTGATTTACTGCTTTTTTTGAAACATTTTCAAGCGATTCTTTTATGACTTTTCGCTGCTCTTCTCAGACACTTTTAAGCTGTACGGTTTGGTCTCTGCTGGCCACTAATTTTCTAAACTTTGAATTGAAGCTGTTTGAATTTCAGTTCAGGGCTCCCATCTAAAGATGTTCAGGCTGAATGTGGCATATAAATGAAATCAGAGGTTCTTTTCAGTTGATTGCATTATCAGTACAAGTTATTGATTACTACAGAACATTAGCAGCAATCTGCAGTAAATTATATTTACAGTTGCAGGATTTCCTCATTCCTCATTTCTCTAAGTAACAGTCATGAAAATAAATTGTTCCTGTTGCTTCTTTTTTTAGTATTGCCATGTAAGCATGTTCTTTTTACAGTTTGTAGTCTGAGCTAATCTTTGAAATAAAATGGGACAGTGGATACAGTCCTGTTAGGGAAGAGACGGTATCCCCGTAGTGCGGTGTGCTGCTGTGTGCAGATGTGTAGAGCAGGGAGTGGTATGATGATGAAAGACTGTTTCCACTTAAACTCTTCGCTCTCTGTCCCAAGGCCACCGGGTTCGATGGAGGTGGGGTAAGGAGCTCTGTGGGCCAGAATGAATTAGGGGCCCTTGGTACGGGGCAGCTTCAGCAGTACAAGAGAACGAGCAGAGAGTTACAGTAGATACAACGTGTAGCTACAGTTATTTTTCTTCTCAGTGCATTTATCCCCTGTTGGTCTGTTTTATCTCGCTACAAGAAAAGTGTGTTTTATTTACATCAATGCCTGAGTTAGATGTTCATTCTTGTGGCCGTGGGGTAGTGTATTACAGTATACGGCAGGAGGCATACAGGAGCTCTCACTCATGAACCCCCCCAGCACACACACACACACCCCGCCCTCCATGTGGAATCTAAGTGTAGCTTTTTTGTCTTCATTGAAAATTTCTATAAATAGTCCTGTTTAGCTTTTCTAATGTGAGTCCTGTGTGTGACCAAAGTGTCAACGTTGCGGTAAAGGAAGTGGAAGTAAAGAAAGGAACTTTGTAAAACCGAGATTATACGAATAGACACTGAAGCACTTAAGTGCATGTCATGAGTTAAGAGAACACAGCATGTGATGTCTGTGACACAGAGAAATGTATTTATTTTTAAAAAGTGCTGGTATACAGTCTAAAAAGGATGAGGCTTCAGTCAAAAATAAGGGAAAATGCAGATAAAAGGAAAGCTTTTGTTTGCGTTTCAATTGACCTAGAAATTAAAGAGAAAAAAAGAGAGAGAGAAAGACAGTGAAACCAGCAGAGGGAACGAGGGTGATAATGTAGGACCACACAGGCCATTTTTCTGCTGTCACTGATCTAAGCTCATTGTGTGTTGTCCGTCTGAGGAACCCTGTTCCTCTAATTCCCTCTTCTCCCCATTTGTCTCGCTTTCCTACAATCTTGTCTCTCGTCTTTTTTCACAACCCTTTTCTGCTGCTTTACAGCAACTAATACTGATAAAATATAAGAGTAGCGCACCACCAGGCTTCCAGTTACATTTCCTTTACCGCTTACCGCTTGTTCCCACCCTCCTTCTCTCCATGAAATGCACGCTGTAATACCCAGTCACTCTCACAGACACAGAGGGAGAGAGAGACAGGAACAGAATACTGGACTTGCCGACTGAGGAAGGATTTTTTTTTTTGCTTCTCTTAAATGAAAAGGAGCTTGAAAGGAGACACTGTAAGATGAAAATGCGATTGCCTATCTTTGCCTTCTTTCTTTCTAACCTCTGCAACAGTATGCTCTTGCTCTCTTTCCTATTTCTCCCTCCCTCTCTACCTTTCCTTATCTCTCCTTCTCTCTGCATTTAGCAGGCCTTTAGAGACTAAGTGATTTCAGCTGTGGGAGGAAATGAATGGATGATATTTATTTCTCTTTCCCTGCTTTGCTACTGCTGTTTCAATGCTGTATGTAACAGGCAGAGAGCGGCAAGCAGAGCCTCTACAGTTTCTCTGCCCTGGGGACTTGAGCCTGCAATCCATGAAGCATGCAAGGCAGAGGAGGGAAAGAAAATACAGAGGCACAGACACAGACAGAGAGGTGTGATATAGCGAGACTAAAGCGCCGAGCAAGAGCAGAAAGAAAATGTGAGACAGATGGATCCTGGAGACAGACAGATAGACAGACAGGGGAAGAAAAAGATAGGTAGTAGTGTCACATGGAGAAAGAAGGGTGAGTAGCAGCAGGCAGAGGGACTACAGCAACAGGCGTTACACATTTTTTCCTATTATTCACTCCTGTGGCTGGTTTGGCGCTCTGCGCCTGAGCCTGTTTTCAGAGCTTTTAACCATATCTGCATATATCTGATAACAACAATTTCCATCTGTGTGTTGTTTTTTTAAGGTCTGATGTAAAGCTGTGATTCATATGGAAAACTTACAGGAATGCTGAAATTGTGGGTACATATCTACTTTATTAGATTGTATGTAGCATGCATGTGTGTCCTAGAGTGATGCATTTAATCAGCTTTTATTTTACTTATGTAATGAGTAACACATCTAAACTTACATTACCTTAATACTGCTTTTGTTCTACATTTTCTTCCCGTTTTTCTCATTCTCTCTGTCAGTGATCCATGCTCTCCTGTACTAGTAAGCGTGTATGTAGCGGTGCAGGCCTATCGATCTGCTCTTTTTTCTTTGCGTTTGTCGTTTTTCCTCTGATTTTCTCTACAGTCCTTTGTGCTGTGTTCTTATTTTGTAACAAGATTTAAACATTTTTTTCCGTTTATTGTCCATATTTTATGTTGCTGCTTTATTTTGTATTGTGGATTCTTTATTCCATAGTTTCTACATTTACTGTTGTATCATTGGGATTTCTTTTCTCTTTAAATCCATCTCTACTATTTTTCTACTTCATCTACGTTAACCCTTTAACCTCACACCTGCCCTCCCTTTCATCTCTCATTCTGTCACTGTATCTCTCTCTCTCTCTTTCGCACTCCCTCTCTCGCTCTTGCTCTCTCTCTTTTGCTCTCTCTGGCTGCACATGGTATAGTCTTGCATGTCTGAGCAGCAGACGGCTAGACAACAGCGATCTGCTACAGCAGCCTCATGTGCTAGTCCAAATGATCCATTCAACAAAGCCTGAGCTAGCAGCACTAAATTCTCTTCCTCTACCTCTCTCCAGCTTTCTCTTTTTCCCACAGATCTCTCTCTTTCCATTTTGTCTGGCCACATCCTCTCCTCCTCTGTGCTGGGCTCATCGGTGCAGACACACAGAGAGGACTGCGGCAGCCTCCGCCACCACAGTCAGCTGGGTGAGTTTTTCTTCTTTTCCTTCTCCCCCTTCCTCGCATCTCGGCTCATCGCCCTCCCAACCTCCTATTCCTCCTCCTCTTTCATCTCACGGGCAGTCAGATCTCATTCTGTCCACCTGACGAATGCGCTTTCCCTCCATAAAGTCAGAGCTGCATGATTGACAGGTGTGGTCTCAGAGGACTGACAAGTCTGGCATGTCTGGAGATGGGATATCTCATGGGGAGAATGTAAGCGGTAAGGAGCTTTTGGCTTTTTTAGTGATGGGGAGGGATTTTTATCTGAGTGAGACACTGACAGTCCTTTTTCAGTCTCTGCTCTTGTCCTTGTCGTCTGACTGCTGCTGCTGCGCATGTGCACTGTGCGGGATTATGGCATTTTAAGTGAAAAATCTATGATATTGTACTGTTGATTATTATACCATTATTCAGCCGAGCCAAGCTGAGAGATTGGCAGGCCGAAATACGCTGAGACAGAGCCTTTCTTATGAACATCATGTGATAATAGAAAAGTGCTGTCTGTCTGGGTGTGTATGGGCAGCAGTGCTGACTACAGGACAAGTATGTACAGTACGTGTGTGCTCACTTGCAGTAAGATGATTTGTGATCAGCCTCAGAGCCTTTATGTGTGCTGTGACGTGCTCGTGATTTTCGGCACGTTTCATTATTTGACTCGGAATAGCGTGATTGTGTTATACAGTATAAAAGCGTAATGGATCAACTAATGCGTGACTGTGTGGTTGTGCGGACCTTGAATTCCCAAGACCAGAGTGGACTTAGTGGCAGGATTGAGACTTAGGGTACAGCAAGAGCACAAAGCCAGGAAGAGAGGAAGCTGCCATTGTCTGCTCTAGTCTCAGCCATGGCGCTCCAGCAGCTGATGATCTACTGTATGTCGCATAGGAAAGGCCAGACAAAAAGCAATCTGTACCTCTCTCATTCCCTGAGACCCTAACTTGTGACGTTTTGCTGTGATGTGCACGGGTTGGGTTCTTGGGAGCTGCGAGGGGCACTCACACATCTCTGTAACCTAAAAAAAAAAAGGAAAAGACTAACATGGCGGAAAGACAGACAGTGCAGCAGTGAAGGGATGGCTTTGCTTTTTTAGCAAGGCGCGGTGACAGGGAATGTTCATTTGATCCACCCACACAGCGAAAATAGAGATAGAGGGAAACGAAAAGGAGGAACATTAGTTTTTTCGGGTTTTTTTTTTTTTTTTTTTCACGATATGGAGGGGTTTGGACCCAGAGGCAGGCACAGCATGTGGGGCGTTGAGTGGGGGGGAAGGGGGAGATGGATAGAGGAATGTGGCTTTGAAGGGCATGTGACTGGGATGGAGGGGTGTCCAGACAAGGTGCGGTGATATGGCAAAACGCTGTCATATTTACAGTATTGTAACTTTTCTGAGGCAAGTACAATAAATGAGGGAGGAATTTGTGACTTTGGTTACACCCACAGTGACTAATGTTACACATGCTGAAATAGACAGCACAAGGACCTCACTCAGTCTGTAAAAGACAGGCACACTGTTCTGTGGGTGACGTATAAACACAGTCACACGTATGCAGAAACAAGACGACAACAATATATTAGAAACACGTATTTCTTTATATCCAATAGAGAAAAAATGAAGAAGACATGAGCTAGGCTGGGAAATGCAAATCACATTTTGAATATGCAAGTGTTCAGCACTTTACTATGTTACATCATTAAAGGAGAAAAACGTTCAAATTCATCACTCTCTTTAATCCTGCCACTCAAGCTGGTCACAGGCTCTTGATGCCTTATTTTGAGAGCAGCACAAAGTACTGGTGAGAGCGTGACACTGAAAGCTCAGTACACTTGTGTTTGACCTCATGGAAATTCTCATCTTTCTTCTTCTGTACCTGGTGCACCGATCTGTTAGAGCATCTTTGTCACATATAAATGTATGAAAACTGTACTGAATAGAGAAACCTACAAGTTCAAAGTTGAATGAGAGCTGTACTTGTGCATGAGCAGGAGGGTGCCACCCTCCTATGGGTGGCAAGTTATTAAACTCTGGATGGAAGCAGGATCACAGCGACATGAAATAGTGGTTATAATGTATATTGTACTTTAATGGATGTGCTTGTACTGTGTGTTGGACCAGTGCAGGTCCTCAGTGGCTGATGACCAGTCTATCATGCCAACGCCTGTTGTGTCAGTGCTCACAGTTCTCCTAAAACTATTGTTCGGTGTGTTGAAATTTGTCTGGTCTGTTTCTATAATTGGTCGGTGATCTGTGATCACAGTAACAGCTTCATTTCTAGCATTCCCCTCCCTTTATCCACACCTACAGTTTGTAACCCTTTACATGTCTCCTTTTCTTCTTCTTCTTCTTCAGCCACTCAGTTCGCTGTCTGTCTTTCAAGGAGCTTCAGCAGCATTTGAACAGCGACACTGTTTGATGTTTTGTCCTCATTCTTTCATTAGTTAGGATTGAATGTGATTATGAGGTTGAAGGACAGGTAGCTTTGAGCTCCAAGTCTATTTTCAGCTTTGATTTGGAGGCATTTTTAGCTTTATCAGACGGAAGGTTGAAGAAACAGCTGCCATTTTTGGCACGATCTCCCCCCATGCTTAAGGAATGTAGAGATTCAGTAAATAGGCGTTTTTACTATGTGGCCAATCGCTGCTAATGAGCAATGACTTCTGTAAATCTGCAACTCATTCACATTGTCACGCACCTCATATCTTGCTGAGAGACTCGCTTTCCAGTCTGATGCAGTTTTAACAAGTTGCCTCAGAGTGACTTCAGGAGCACAGTCAAATTCCTATCACATCTCACATCGTCTCTAAACCACCAATATACAAGAATCCACATTTTGTGTGGGCCTCGATCTTTTTATTGCTGTCTTCAAAAACGCTTCTACTGAGGGCTGGTGTTGATGTCTGTGTTACTGTAATCATCTTTCACTCTATAAGATTTGTATCTTGGAGACAATTGGTGAGAGAAAGCAGGTATTGTCAGTGTATTATCTCCACATGAAGGGGGAAATTGCTTTGACATTCAGGTATTTGGTGGTAAAATATAAATGTAGTCATGTCGTCTCAGTTCACTGGGGTTTCCTACCCGGAGCAGCAGGTCTGCAGCAGTAGGTCATGGTGTCAGTGTTCGCCTTGTTCAGTGTAAACATGCAGAGAAGGAGCACATCCAGACAGACAGCGAGGAGAAGGAAGGAACATGAAACATACAGAAGATTTGTTGAGTGATCGCAGATATGATTTCTCTTTGGTTTTGAAATGTCATCCTCTGCTCTGACAAAAGAAAAGTAATGACGGCAAACTTCCACATGTGCAGTTCAAGAATCCACACTGTACTTTCATCTGTGTGTGCGTCTGTGTGTCTGTGCAATATTATTAAGACCTCCCACCACAGTCTTACCCTCCCAGCCTCTGCTGGATTTCTTCCAACTTGTGAAATGGCCGACCATTGAGAGGACTATAGATCTTTCTCTCGGTGCTGTGGATGTGTACACTCAGGTGTGGTGCACACAGCTGGACCTGTAGTGGTAGAAATCATTTAATACTGAAAGCTTTCGACGGACCATGAGCAAGCACATTTGTAGGGATGAAGGAAAAAATAGAGCACATTGCACAGTTCTTATTTTTCCCTGTTTACTTATTTAGATCCATTTATCTCATAGCTAAGCATGTGTAGAAGTTTATCGCTGTCATTCATGTCAGTTGTAGACTCAACTGTGCCCATTATGTTCTTTCTTAATTACAAACAGATTTAATGAGACTGATGAGATTTTATAAAGATGTTTGAATTGTGAATTTGATCATAAAACAGACATTGCAACAGTACTTAAATGTCCTGGAGTTAAACATACATTTGATTTCTCTAAACGAGGGGGTTTATACTACAATTCATAAATCAAACATCTGTGATTGACTTGGATTATTTTCAATTTCTAAATGCATGAATAAACTGGTCTGTGTTTTGTGAGTGTGGAGCCTGTGTCAGTGAGTGTGCTGTTGTCTTTGTCTCCCCCCCTGCGCTGTGATCTCACTCACAGAGTCCTGAGATGCCCTCTGATCACTGGATGAGAGGCTTGAATCCAGCTCAGGCTGTTGCAGTCTCTGTTGCTCCAGCGGCAGAAGCAGGTGTGTCTACCTCCCGTGCCACCCTCCCTGCCCCCCTCCTTCCTGTTCCCTTATCACTGCAGTACGGCAGCTCTGTCTGGGAGGCAGCCATTCCATTGTTCTCGCGCCCCCCCCCCCCCTCCACCTATCAGTGCTCGTGTGGGTGCTGGTGCCGCTCTGCCCGACCCAACCCGTGGAAAAGAGTGGCTCCAAATCGCTGTGATACTTGGCACCTAGGTGCCCTGAGCAGGTTACGCTCACGGCTTTCTGACTCTTCTCTCCCTGGACAGACCTCGCTACGTTTTCTGCTGCAAACTGCCGCCATCTTGTTACTGCTTGTGCTGCTGGTTTGTCTGCCTCTGCTGCACTCAAACCAAATTATCTAACTCAGCCTCAAATGTTTGCCAGCATCTCTCTCTTGCCACTCTTGGTTTGTTCTTTGCCAAACTTGCCTGAGCATAACTTTAACACATAACACTTCCCTGCTGCCAGGTACTGGACGCATATAATCGCTGCACAGAGGCAGATGCACCTTGAACAATTGGGAGTAATACGTGAATGGATGTCAATGACACTGTCAGTGACATTCAAGATCTCACAGCAGTTGTATACTTATTTGTACAAAAAGGTTGGAGATGCAAATGCAGACTGTGCGGTCTCAATCAAAACCGAGACCAAAAAATGTCAGTGCAGCCATCAGCAAAATAAGAAATCATGAGTAGAATAATGACGAAACCACAGTGTTTCACATCACGCCATAAAAAGTCCTGCTGTACAACACAAACAAGCAAACAAAAAGTTATTTTACTAATTCACCACAATTCTGTTATGAAAAAGTTGCTCTTCTTTTAAGCAGGATATGATCAATTCAGCTTTTCAAAGGTAAATATGAACCGCAGTCTGTCTCTGATTCTGTATTTATATAGAGATGAAATACCAACCCATATATTTGAAATCTTTGTGTGAAGGGGGTGAAGCTGGGAGGGAGAAACTGAGCAGGATTAAGAAGTCCACCTAATTCTGTTTGTCAGAAACTGTGCTGTTTGACTGTATGTCCTTAGAGGAGACTTCAAACATGATAAACTGACTGCCCGATGCATGCCCACACTCCCTCCAAACACTGCTGTTTTCTTAGAACATATACGCATCTCTATACAGAGCAAGTTCTCTCAACAGATTAAGTTGAGATGAAGTACTTCAGCTGTGGAGAAAAGCATGGAGTGAAAGGAAAGGCTACAAATTCAGAAAGCATATTTCAGCTTCTGGACTCAACTGTGCTTTGGTGAAAAAACAAGTGAATGTGAGTAGGTGGAGGCCAGCGATATACAGCGGTAAATTCAGAGGGTCTTCGATCTTCTCAGGCTCTCTGCCAAGAAGAAACTATACTAATGAAATGGTAAAGAATATGAACAAAACAAACTGTCCCTCGAGAACATATCTGCATATCTGAGGTTGCCAGTTTTATTTTCTTCACTCAAATCTCTGGATGTACTTAAACTGTACCTTTGCTGTGATTCTGTATATGCAAGGTCAATGGCTGCCTTGCTTCAGGGTTAAACGTTGTCAGCTTTTATTTGATGTTCCCCTTTTTCAGGTCAGTGGAGATGGCCCTCTGTCGCACCAGCTGTTAGTCAGTCACAGCGCTGTCCAATCACAGCTACTAGAATTATGCTAATGACAATCATATTTGGTGTGAGTATGATGTGGGTCAACAGGAGGGGAAAAAATGAACATAATTGAGGCGATTGCTGCCTGTTTTGTTAAAAAAAAACAACAACAAAAAAACATCAATCCTTTAATGTCTTTAAACTCACAAGGTAACAAATGAAATGTTGCTGGAGTGTTTATTTATACGCTTCCTTAAAAAAGCTACTTTTCTTGGATTGAAACCTGATTCTGTGCTGCTATCAACAAGTATTTGTCATTTTTAACAGATGATATACAGTTATATTTGACTGAAAAATATGTTGGGCATTTTCTTTTAGAGGATACATCGTTATACATTATTGAAGCAGGACATACAAGAATAATGCACTACTATATAAATCCATAAAATTCAGCAGAACAAATGCTGCATTTAAAGGGATAGTTCAACACTCACCACACGATGAAATAATAATGTAACATTACGAGACGGAGTTGTTTTCGAAGCAAATGCACAGCCAGAACTACATTCCAGACAAGGCTGCTGGGCGGAGTGATTTCAAAAGCGCAAGTAGTTCCGAGTATTTGCTTCATGTGTTGTAATGTTACATGATTATACATGATTATTTCATAGTGTGGTGAATGTGCAGGTCACAGCTTCCCCACAAGAGCGTTTTTGAGTTGTTGGATCATGTATTTGATGAGTTTTGAGGAACAGGTGACCTTGTACCGTTCACCTCCATTGTGTTCGCTGAGCAGCTCGCATCTCTGCCCCACGGATCTCAAAACAACATGCACCGATAATTAAAGGTAATGAACCTACCCCTATGACTGAAGGGATTATGGCAATAGGCAAATTTCCCAAATTGTTGAACTATCCCTTTAAGTGCTTCTGAAATCAAATAATTAACAGTACAGTTAATTAAAAAAAACACATTTTGAGTGTATTATGTTATAATAAAAAGTGTTCCTTTCTTGTCTGGATTAGAAATAAAAGCAACAGGTCATAGGATACATTTATGATGGTGATATTATTTTTTACCTCATCTGTATTCAGGGGTTGAAATGTTGGACTGTTGGCAGGGTCGCTGGTTTGCCACTTTGTTGTTTGACTCAAATATCTCAACAATTTTTTGGACAGATTGTGATGAACTGTAGAAGGGATATTCATAGTCCCCAGGCGGTGAACCATATTGACAATGGTGACGCTCATTTTTCACTATATCTTCACATCTATCAGAGAAACTGGCACAAGATTTGCTACAGATGTTCGTGGTTTAAAATGTTTTCCATTAACTTTTACAAAGGTCTAATTTTTCCTCCAGCACCACAATAAGGTTGATATTTGTGGTTTTTAGCCTATTTCTCAAAAACTATGCAATTGATTGCCCTGGAAGTTAGCTATGTTGAGCCCATAACTTTGCTCATAATGTCACCATTTAGTCAAAATTTAAATTGACTATTATTTTGGTTTATAACTAAATATCTATAAAGTTAATAACATTCCCAGAAACCTCTGCTGTACTCTGTGACACATGGTAATTGGCATGTGTTAGAATGCTAAACATCAGCATGTTAGCATGGCCAGTGCTAGCCTGTTAGCATGCTCCAATTAGCATTTAGCCCCTGCTGTGTCTTCATTTAGCCCTGCAGAGCTGCTAGTGTGAAGTCCAGTTTGTACTGTGAATAGGAAACTGTTGCATTGAGTTACTCCATATGGTACTTCACTGATACAAGTATTTGTCTGCACTATGTAACTGTGATTCTATTGTAACTGTTTTTTGTTTTTTTTAATGATCATTATTATTATTAGTTTGTATTGTGTATGTTTCTTTTTGTGCTCACACTGCATATTAATTTCCCCTTGGTGATAATAAAATTAATCTATCAAAACAGAAATGTTGTTATAATTGTTGAAAACACGCAGGAATCAAACATAATCACACTCTGCACAGATATTTGAATGATCACGGAGTACAACAAGCTATCATGATCAGTTTAATTAGCCGCTACCTGTACCTGCTAGTGAGCTGCGTTACTGTCATACCATCGCATTAACACAAAAAAAGTGTAGTGAATTATCTTCGCAGCAGCAGCAGAGTGGACATGGGTTGCATGTCATGGTGTAGTTTGCACATGGAATGTAAAAAGATTTCAGGCACTCTGTGATGAAGGCCAGATGTTTGAGTTATGCATAGGAAGTCAATTGTCCACAGTTGCTACTGGGTATGACAGTGATGCAGCCAGGCACCAGCACTGGTATCTACTGTATAATCAAATTTAAGAAGGCCCCCCTCACATATTGCAGCTTGTATATAACCACTGCGTGTACTCAGTCCTCTAAGAGCATCACGTATACAGGAGTGCATAAATAAAAATAGAAACTGTATATGAGTGAGTAAGTAAGAGTTGCTCATGAATTCCCTGGTTACAGTCTGCATAGCAACTAAACCAGTTTCTCATACTATAAAGAAATCCTTTCCAAACCTTAACAGAGTAAGAGAGTCGTGTACAGGGGGGTTGGTCACAGTGATTGGTCAAAAACTGAGAGAAAAGGAAGCAATCGTAACACTGCTGTCAGGCAAACCTTCATCGCTCGCATCGTTTTTTGTTGTTTTTGTTTTTTCCTTTCTCACATGTGTTACGTTTCTTTGTGAGGAGGGTTCGACAGTCACTTAGTTCTTCAAACACGAACTGAGAAACAAGAAAAAAGAAGCTTGAGCTTGTAAATGTGCTGGATGGATAAAGTTTTCACCGAGTAACAGTGATAGGAAATCAATCAAGTGCTGAATTTGGAAAATGTTTTTCTATTTTTTATTTTTGGAGGACATGGGGGATACAGTGAGCTGGAGGAGGAATGCAAATCTGTACACAGCAGGCAACAGCCCATTTATACTGAAACTCATCTCCTCCTTCTACTGTAGCCCTTTTCCCTTGTTCCTTCTCCCTGCTTTTTTTCCTCCTCATCTTACACACACACACACACACACACACACACTCCCAGCCTGTCTCTGTGTCTCACACAGGCACACACACATACACACACCATCTTTTGTTTGGAGTCAGACGGCATTGAAGGCAGATCCTGTGGCCCTTCTGAGGAGAATGTTAATATGCCCGCATTGGTCTCTCTGGGGACGCAGAGAATGGACTCTGGCTGCTAATGCACTGTCACACTAACCCTGCTCACTTTTCTCACACAGTTAGGTACAGCAGCTCCACTGCCAACACTGTAACACTATAATGTATTTAACTACACTCACAACTTACTGGATCACTAAGAGTTACTCTAACTAAACTCTAACTACAGTCACAGTGTTTCATTTTACTTTCTACAGAGTCTGTCCAACCTGATCACAATGCCGTGTTTACACTGGTTGTGTTTGTTGTTCCTCCACAATTAGTTCATACATATTCATCACAAACATACATTATTGAGCTATATTTAAGGTTTAACCATTTTAGCCAAACACTAGAAACTTACATCCATGTATCATCCAGTCACATCAGTCCAAATAAAAGAAATAGATCAAGACATCCATTTTAGTTTTCCCATGTTAACGTCTCAATGTGAGTTTCATAAAGAAGAAATCTCCACACACACATGCACATAGGGACTCTGTGTAGTGAACAGATTCACCTGTGGTCACTCACCTCTCTCACTCTGTGATCAGTCTTATAATAATTGCCAAAATAAAAAACAGTGACACTGAACAACAGTTTTCAGACTTTGTACAAATTTAACAAAATGGAAATAACAGAGGGGCTTCTCTGTAACTCTATGAACTGTAAAACACAGAGTTCCTGCTTGGTAATATTGACTCACAAACTGACTGTGTGTCTGCTTTCTGAATTAATTGAATTTGCAGGTGATCCTCTTTGGACTGAACACAAGAAATAAATGCATTAAACATTTTTACTGAACAATACCAAGTCGAGGGACAGTTAACTTACATTTTCTGGAGCTTTCAACTGTCATCACAGTCTTGATCAGGAAACACTGGGCCATTCAATATCAACATGTGTCAACACTTTACAGAGGCAGCGACATTTACTCCCAGGATCTGCACCTCTCCGCTCCAGGACACCGACCGTTATCGCCACCCGTTATCGGCACCCACTATAAAACAACACTGACGTTTTTCTACAACAAATAACTGTGAATGAAAACCATACAGAAGATTACTATGAATACATTTTGTGAAGGCGGTTCCATCATCATTATTACTCTCATTTAAATGCAGCTAATTATTATTCAAGCAAATTTAAGGATCATCAAGGAAGTTTGATGTAAACAGTGAGGTCTGGTCAAAAGTAAAGAGAAAGTGACGCTGATATTCGACTTCCATGATCAAACAGAAGAAATATATCACAATTATCGCTGCTTTCCAAAATCCAATAATTGTCAAGCAAGATGCAGTGGTTTAATTTTCACAATACTAATTAACAGCTCTGAACTCATTCAGTTATATGTGTTGAGCTTCATGCAATTGTCATGAATGATCTGTTTCATTATCACTTGACTCATTTTTAAGCCCCTGTCATGAATAAACTATTTTAATCTAAGAGTCATTGAACTTGGTTGCATTATGCTGCATCGTGGAGATTTTCCTTTCACTCATTCATTTCTTTTCCCCTGTTTCCCAGCTGTTAGCAGGGGAAATGCACCGCACTGTCCTCAGCTCAAGTCTTTTCATAATGAATGGCAAGGTACGATAATGGCCTTCAGGTTGCCATAGAAATGAAACAGGGGCCCTGTATGTGATTTTTTTTTTTTTTTTTTATCCAAGCATAAATGACAGAAGACTCTGAGGCAAACTCCTCTCCCCCACCCTCACAGGCAGCTCTGCCCTTTGCTTCCATCTTTTCCTCTTCTCACATCTTATCTTAATCAGCATTTCTTCTTTCTTCGACGCCTCTCCCCACCTCATCTGATTCGATGTGTTAATATAAGAATTTGCGGTAGATTAAAGCGATGAAGTTGCCTTGAATTGAATAAAACAGAAAATCAAAACGTTTCAATCCTCCATAATGCTACAGTGTTTGTTCAGTCATATCAGTGATGGGATGACCAATAACAGGCAGTGTTTACACTGAGAGGTTTAAGGTGACCTGTGGCAGGTCTATGCACAATTAGATCACAAACAATCTCTTCAAGATTAGCCTAATACTTCAGAACGATCCAACACTTGAGAGAGCAGATGGAGCTGCCTTTTTTTTTTTTTTAACTACACGAGGCATCCGCCCAACTCAGGTCTCCTCTCTGCACTGAGCATCTCAGTGCAGCTGCTGGTGTGGCCGTCTCAGTTCCCCTCCAACAGCTGCTCTCAGGCTAAACAAAGTATTGATCCAGTCTATCATTTTCACACCCGAGTGTCTGAAGGTTGGTGATGTTAGTCGTGTGTTTATGTCATGTTTGTGTTGTCAAGAAATGGCTCGGTGAAAGTTATAACTGCCCGTGTGTGTGTGTGCGTGTGCATGTGCGCATGTGTCTCACTTACACAGTATGTCCACCTGGGAGTATGTTGTATGAGTGATGGATGAGGCAGTGCTGCAGTAGAGGACAATTTACAGAATAGACCTGTGTCCATCACAAGTCATTGCAGGGCTGTTGATGTTGATATGAACCCAATATACAAATGTTGAATATCTGCTAAATACCTCAAATAATGCATGTTTTTACAGTCAGACATGGTGATTAATGGGGTAGGCTACCAAGACCATGCAAATACATTAGTGCTGAAACTACTAGTTAGATTAAGCAGTTGACAAGTCCTCCTGTAGACCACTGACATCCATATTGGAATAAAACAACTGCTGAAATCAGCGTTGCTGTCTCCTCCTCACTGACTAAACCTGATGCAGATAAAAACCCATGAAAACTTGTGTTCAGTTATTTGGAATTTCTAACATTAAATATTCACAAAATAACCAACCAGCAGTTTCCATAGATACACTGGTTGTGAGTCAGGACCACAGTGAGGGGCGAATCCTCCATCTGGTCGGTGAAACAGAACATGAAAGATCAGCTGAAGGAGAACAGGAGGGTTTCCTTCTGGCTCATAAAAAAAAATCACTCTGTTTGAGTCGTACCTGTAAAAACCTGTAATCACTCGTGAAAAAGAAAAAAAAATCTCAAAAATACGGAACAAAATGAAACTCAGGAGTATTTTATTCGCTGGGATGTTTTGTATGAAAAACATAAGTACTTTTATTTACAAACCAAACACACGGACAAAGTTATTCATTTATCATCTGTAGCGAGGTATTCAGAAACATCCTTCATTGTTTATTTTCTCTTCAGAGCCACAAACAATTTTACTCTGTGAGTAAATGTTGTTTCATTGGTGGTCGTCTCTGCTTGAAGTAAACTTTCTCCTGAAACAACCAAAATGAAGCAAAATGTCAGTGTTTTCTGTTTCTCTGAGCTGCCCTCTTCTAAAGATTCTTTAAAATACATACACAACAAATCACTTCATCTTTATTGGTGTGATCCTCGCTGAGGTTTTAAGCACAATGGTTAAATTAACTGTTAGTTCGTTTCTTTTAGTTTTAATATGAATGACTGATTGGCTGCCAGTTCTGATCGGCCTTGTGAAACTCTGCTCCCCTGCTCGCTGGAATTGGATGTTGGCAAAACAGCGGTGGTCAGTGAAGTGAGCAGCAATCAGGTTTTCAAACAGAGAAAAAACTGTCAAAAACTTTGATCTTATTTCATGTCAATATTCCACTAAAAATTCCTCTTTTTTTTCTGGCAGGTTTTCCGGTATTAAACAGCCGGTAGAGAGAGAGAGACAGGAAACGTGGGGGGTGGAGAGGCCTGGTCCAGAGCTGAACCATTACTTTTACTTTAACTTTTTACGTTTTAATTGTGCTGTACCCGGAGAAAACAAAAACCAAAAACCAAAAGTAATCCAAATGTGCAAGACAAGGTTCATGAGGTTTAGAGGCAACTGCTTTGCCAGATAACAACCACAGGTTTGCCATGCAATTGATTTGTGTTTGAAAATATGCATTTGCTGTAACCCTGCCAGAGCAACACTGAGGTTTGCCACAAGAGTTTGTCTGTGGCTCTGGATTTTAGTAAAGCTGATTGTAATTGTAGCTGCTCTACTACATAGATCTGCATTGAATAAAACTGTCACTGTCTCATTGCTGAGCTGTGGGACACGTCCTCATATGATGATCATCTTATTCAATCTTAACCAAGGCTAAAAAACATCTGCCATGTCGAGGTTCAGCCTTTTGACAACTTCTCATCTCTTTGTCAGCTCTGTTGCAGGCTTTTTATTCACATACCACAGTGGATGAAAACCAGAGTTGTAGTTAAAAGTAGTCTTAAGTCGAAATGAATTAAAAAAAAAAAATCAGTGGGTGAGTGTCATACTGTATGAATGTCCACTCCTTACCGAATCTTTTTATTCACCTAAACTATTTATCTCTGAGTGTAAGTGATTGCAACAAAGGAGAAGGTGGTAGGAACAGAACGTTTTAACAAGCAGGCAGCTGCAGCCTTGAGAAATGCTGCATCCAAGTTAAATAGCTGGTTCAGTCAAATACCAAAACAACTTGGATGTTCATCAGTGATCAAGAGGTTTGTCTGTCGTTCTGTTTGTTATGAAATCTTACTACACAATCAGATGAGCATGGGCTCAGGGAAGTGCTGTATTTTGCATGTCTGTGGCTGATAAAGACCTAAAGCTGCTTAAGTTTCGAAGGGGCTTAAACTGTTGTGACCGCTCAGCTTGAAGCTCTGCACTTTAAGGATAAGATCACACTTCAGGTGTTCAGTGCATGTTTCTATGAAGTTCATTGATCTGTCAAAAATGGTGGATTTCTTTCTTGTGTGTGTGTGTATGTGTGTGTGTGTGTGTGTGTGTGTGTGTGTGTGTGTGTGTGTGTGTGTGTGTGTGTGTGTGTGTGTATG
>OMNW01009676.1:0-10705 GCA_900303245.1 Selene dorsalis | reverse complement strand
GATTGTTAGGTTTTGATTGCAGAGTTTCACTTTGACACAGCGGTGAGGTGTTCTTCATCAAGCGTTGTGTCTTATCTTGCTTGTGTGTACAGTTTTGACACAATGAGCCAAATTTTGCAAAAAGCATGTAAGCAAATGATAAAACAATAAAAAAAACTAATTGTGGACACACCAATCAGGTTTAAGGAGTAAGATGAAGTCATGAACTGTGGGTCATGACCGAAAGAACAACATCTTGCATACAAGTGGTAGAAATGAGTTTCCTCTGTGGGGTGGCAGGGCACTCCCTTAGAGATAGGGTGAGTAGAGTCACTGCTACTCTGTATGGAAAGGAGCCAGCTGAAGTGGCTCAGGCATCTGTATCGGATGCCTCCTGGACGCCCCCCCCTGGTGAAGTGTTCTGGGTTTGTCCCATCAGGAGGAGGCCCCGGGGGAGACCCAGGACACTCTGAGTAACTATGTCACTCGGCTGGCCTGGGAACGCCTCGGGATCCTCACAGAAGAGCTGGAGGAAGTTTTTGGGGAGAGGGAAGTCTGGGCTTCCCTGCTTAGACTGCTGCCCCCGTGACCCGAGCCCGGATAAACAGAAGAAGATGGATGGATGGATGGAGGATGGATGGAATGATGGATGGATGGATGGATGGATGGATAAAAGCTGACGTCCTGACAAAAAAATGCGACTACCTGCTCTCTGCTCTTGAATCTCTGGATCACGGTGGACACAGTGACTCTGCCAATGTTGGCTTGTACTTTGTCCTGCTTCCTACATCCCATGGATAAGAACATGCTACATCACAGCAGCTCGGATTCCATCAGAAATTACTCTCTGTGTTTTAGCAGTTGAGAAATACTGTCATCAATTTTGCTGCCCTCCTCTGTCTCTCAGAGTGTTTCTGTCCACTGTACAACCTTCAAAACCCAGCGCTCTCTGAAATGGATTATATTGGTTTCTTCACATCATTAGCCACAAGTGTGATCAGTTTTGAGTTGTATTTGAGGTGTGAGAGCTGCACTTTAATTGTGTTTAACTTTTGCTACCTGTGCTTTCCATTATGCAGAATGTGTTTTAGTGAGTGAGAATGTGTTTGTAAGGCGTGTCCAGGCAGGTGAGAAGTGCTCATGGTTTTGCCGAAAGAGTGACCGATTCAATAAATAGGTTGAGGCCACTGAGTTTGTTCCAGACTGTACGGTTTAGTGTTTTAGCAATTGAGAAATACTGTAAAATACTGCACAAAAAGTAACATCACAACAACCAGGTGAGGGTCCTCATATCAAGAAATAGAGTGTCAAATGTAGGACACGGGCGGGGCTGTGCTGACATCATCACCGGGGGCACTCGAGCATGTCAGCCACAGATTGAAGCAGGAGAATAAGGCTGGTGGACAACAGATGATGTTCAAGGCTTACCATAGCACCACATGAAGGAATAAAAGCTACTCCACACCGCTGTCCATTCACAATGCTTGAAGAAAGGGAACACTTAACTCTTATGGTACTATTATGTATCAAAATAGCTCACAAACTTACAAGGGTACACACACTCTGACAATGACTGATCTTTGACCAGCTCCAAATGCTCTCTATTATAATGCTTCTTTTTTTTTTTACTTGAGAATACTTGATATTCTGGTGTCCGCCCTTCTGATTGCCATGATGACATTTACCTGCTTATCCACACATAATGTCCCTATTAAGTCAGGGTCAGGGCTTTGTGTCTGACTGCAGGCTAATGGTGAACCATGTGTCATATGTCAGCTCGCACGCCTTCCCTCACGTCGCTGGCTTGGCCGCTATATAACTAATTTAATTGGCATGTTGACAAAGTGTGTTTGGTTCGCAACAGTGACTTACGGGTCAAGTTGTGGTGGGGCATGTCATGTCGACACAGACATTTCAACAGAGGCAGAAATGTCTATCGAACAGATTGGACACGGGTTTTTTAAGTGAATCATCTTTGACTTTGGTTAATACATTGAGTCACCTACTGTACATCTGCGCTCCGCGGTCACTTGTTCGCTCCTTCTCCCTCGTGATGTCGACGAGGAGAATAATTGTAAAGCACTGAACTGCTGATCAGCTGGGACCGCTCTGCGCCCCAGCTTGCTCATTTGCAATCAGGAAACATTCTTGGCAGATCGACTGCTGTCTGCTTTATTGGACTTAAGTAATCACATTTTAAATGCTCATGGACATGTCTGTCTTCTTCAGGGAAGAAAAAAGAAATAGGGCATCCAGAGAATTTTAGAACTCATGTTGTGACAATCTACAAACTTTTTTTTTTTTTCAATGAATACTCTTTTGATGTTGCATTTTTTTTTTTTTTACAATATTGCACAACGATATCAACAAACAACCTTTCAGGAAAACAGACAGAGAATGGATTGGCACTGTCTTGGACTGGAACAGACTGCATGAGTCAGGTCTGTGGAGCAGCTATCAGTAGAAATCTAAAAGCTTTAAAATATGATTCACTTAGATGTACTTAGTGATGTGTGCCAATACAACAAAAGAACTCTTGTTGCATTTTCTTAAAGGGGGGGTAGAACTAGAAGAAGGACTGGTTGTGTTCTTTTCTTTTATGAATAAGTCCCTCGACTGTTTTTATTCATTAGAATGATGTTTCTCCACCTCCATCCCACCTGTCCTTTAATCTTAATTCATTTTTAGTAGGGTTCACTAAAACTGTTCACTCATTTTAACCAGAAAGAAATGAGAAATAATTATACTTTGCCACAACCTGATTTCAGAAATAATTCCATTTCCCAGCACAGTGTGTCTCTTTGCCGTACACTTTGCACGATAGGAAGAGGTCAGAGGAACTGGATGACTGTCCCGCACCCAATGGGATGCATTTGATTCTGTCAGGAAGGATTTGGGGCTGGTGCAGGGTGTGCCAGGAGTGTGTCAACCTGATTTAGGTTTCCTGTGTCGGGGTACCGGCATCGGGGAGAGTCCCCCCTCGTCTGAGCGGGACTTGAGCTGGCTGGCGAGCGGGCAGGGATTACCATCACGCCGCGATTGGACACACACGCGTACGCACATGTTCTCGTACATAAGGTCACGCGCGGCTGACATGAACACGTGAAATTTAACTCGTTCCCAGCGTGAGAGACACAAACACGGTCCGATAAATAGGCACACATACATATTCCGTGAAAACACGCATGCGTGTGCACACGCGTGTGGACACGCTGCCTCATTCGATCACGGCCTGCAGGACTTTGGTGAGATTGGAGTGGAAAAGTCCACGGGGAGAGGTGTCCTAACGTTTCACAACATTACAGTGAATGCTCTGCGGAGAAGCCAGCGATTCATGAAACAATTCAGAAAATCACAGCATGAGGTCGGCGAGTAGGGCCTTATCTCGGGGAGAGAGGGAGCAGCACCGCTGTGGACTCATTCAATTAAACTTTATTACATTTGTATGAATATATGTGATTTAATGTGGATTAAACACAAGTGCCTGGCGTTAAACGGATTTGAATGCTTGTTCTTTTCTTCGCACGTGCATCTGACACGCATCGTCAGGCTGCACGCTCACACTGGTGTGCATCAGCTCCCGGGTTCGCCTCCATCGCCGTGGTTACCTCAAGAGCCCTCGGCTTCATACGGCGCATGTTTCCCTCCTGTTAACACGGTGTCATCGTAGCGGTTCCCTGCCCATCTGCTCAGGTCCACACCCAGCACCCATCACCTAAACATGGCAAATCGCTGTATGCAATTTATTTACACCAATGCAGCTTCTCCTGCATTTCCATATTTAATCATAGACACTGCAGATAAACAATGCAACACTTCTCTGCTTTCATACAGTGATGAATGGCACAGGAGCCCCTCCATTATTACTCCCTAATCAACCCCTGTGGGTTCATATATACATGTGTGTGCATGTGTGTGTGTGTGAGAGTATAAAGAGAGTGAGTCTACCTTGAGGTGGGAATTGCAGTGAGCGTTATTTCATGAATTTCATTAGGGAGGTGAAAATAATTTCCTTGCCAGCTCGTATTGTAATTCGACTATTGTTGTTAATCCAAATTTAATATCTTGATAATGATTACAGGGATGCCGTGAGAGTGAGGTGGTGGTGGAGTATATCTTTAGTGAGTCAAAGTCTCTCCCCATCTCTGCCACTTGTCTCTTTTTTTCTCTCTCTCCTCTGTTTTATTTTCTTTCCAAGAAAAGCTTGTTTATCCCCTCCTTTTCTGCTCCATGGTATCTCTCCGTTTTCCTCCTCCATATCACATGAACACAAGCCACTTTCATCTTTTGCCGGCTTTGTAAACAGTGATCATAGCGAATAGTTCAATAATGTTGATATTCTTGCTTTGAAGAATGGGGACTAGAGTGTAAATTCATGCATATGAGATAACTGTTTGATGTAGCAATCAGGTTTTTCCAGTGATGGTGGATCACAGAAATGGATGCTGATTCAGTTGACACATTGTTCCGACTTCACATAAATTAATCATTAGAGTGAAGGAAAATGTATAATTTCATTTTTAAGGTGCAACAATATGAACAACTGTGGACCTTTGTTCCATCCAGACTGGATGTGAACAGGAAGTAACCATTGAAAATAAAGTACATCCTGTTTTCTAAAGAGAAGGTCGGGAAAAATATTCTTTCGAGAGGATTTATAGAACTCCTAAAAGCAGATCTCAGAGCCCGTGTCCATTGGATATATGGCCATTTTTCAAACTTCTCCACAAACTCTGAAGTTCCACTGAGGTAACAGTCACACTTTATTTTCCCCTCACAGGGGCGTAGATGCTCATGGTGTATATTTTCTCGACAGAAGGGGGACAGTGGAAAATTTGAGAGGAGCTCATCACTCTTACACTTGTGGCAGGATATCTGTGAAAGCCTCTAGGGGAAGGTTCAACTCCAGACACTCAGCAACAGAACTGTGAGAGAGAACTCACACAGAATATACCTGGTGTACCGTATGGGAAAATATCTATAACACACCATAATTCACTTTACACCTTGCACACTATCTATATTTTACTATGGCAATGGCTGCAGGTGTACTGGTTGGTTAGTCCACCAATTTAAAGGGATAGTTCAACATTTTGGCAAATTGGCCGATTGTCGTAGGGTAGGTTCATTACCTTTAATTATCAGTGCATGCTTTCCTCCTTATTCACACCCAAAATTCACTTTGTAACCTGATGATTGTCATCCGTCAATCAGTTTTTTCCTTTTTTCCCCTGTTTTCTTTTTTCTCTGATTAAAATGCATCCAAAGTAGGCAAACACAAACACAAAGGGGGACACAAAAATGTTCCCCACACACACACACACACTACCTAGAATAACAAATGAAGGAACTGCAATTTTATGCAACAAAGAAACTTTTTTAATCATTATTATTACTATTTATGTACATAATAAACATAGTAGAAGACCTGCTAGTAGCACAATTGACTGACTGTAAATGGGACTGTGTTTGCATGTGATCCTATGATATCCTTTGACACAAACTGATGTAAAGTTGTCAATAGTAGGCCTGCACAACAGCGATAAGAGAACAGCTCAGTAAAACACAACAGCTAAATGCACAACATGCTTATTGAAACAGCCTATCATATCCCTGGACGCTACCAGTGACAGGCAAACAGCCAATCATCTAACAGCTGTGTAGTTCGGTTGCAGCGCCATCTCCATGTGTGTTTGTTGACAACAGAACAGCATGTAGTGAGAACAGGATATAAACTATAAAGGACCATAATAACCTCAGTAGAGTTCTCTGTGGGCCGGCCCGACCGTTCTGACCGGACACGCTAATATTACATGGCCGCCGCTACTTCATGTACATTGCGGGAACTCTCTCTCTCTCGCTCTTGCTCACTCTCTCTCTTTCTCCCCGCTGTTTTCTCTGTCCTCTTCTTCACCACTGACAGCTTTATGCTTCAGTCATTCATATAAAAAAGTAATGCAGTATAGTATCGTTTTAATTGCTTTAGTACCGTGGATCTTTTCAGTACCGGTATACGGAACAAGCCTAGGACGATCTTTTAGTAACTTCAAAGAGAAATAAAACACAGACAGAGCACAGATACAATGAGATGGACCTATTACAGGCAGTTTATTTACACATCTTGATTGACAGATGATCAAGGTCCAGGATCCAATCAAATACTTACCGGTCCCGCCCGGAGAGGTGGCAGATCTTGTTCCGGCAGGATCTGGCACAAATTAACCACCAATTATACCTAAACCTCAGCATGCTACCACTGTCACTGAGAGCTTGTTAGCAGGCTAATATATATTTACATATCTGACTAATGGCCAAAGAGCTTATTTATATCAGTATTGGGACTCATGGATCAGATTGATGCACTGATACAAGAAAGTGTTCTGTAGTTCATTGCTCTAATGTTTTCAGTTTTTTTTTTGTTTTCTTGGCTAGACTGAAAAAAGACATTGAAAATTGTGTCTCCTTATTTAGAAAACAATGTAAGTAGAAAACCATTTCTATCTGTCAGTCTGTCTGTCTCCGCATTGGCCTGGAACCACTTAAGAGTTGCCAAACAAGTTCAATTCAATCAGAAGTGGGGTGAAAATATAGCCTTGGGGATAATTAGAAAACATAGTCTCTATGAATCAATCCATTAAGGCGTCCAGGACTGATAATCATACTGACAGAAATGTATAGCTAGTTGACAAACACCTGGGTAAGGTCGTGTCTCAGGCATGGTGGTAAGTGCTGCAGTAATGTGTGTGTGTGTAGTGTGTGTGTAGTATGTGTGTTGGCTCAACTCTGGTTTTCTACAGCCTGCAGAGCACATCTATTGCTAATCAACAACACTCCCTTATTTCCTACTCTATTAATCATCTGCCTGCAAGTTTAGGTTTTTATGTCACAAGCCTTTAAAAGCAGGATTAATCCGCTTTTACACTCATCACAGCAAGACACTCCAACTTATTAAGTCCCCATAGGGACCCAAACTCTTCAAGCAGGTTTAAATTAGTGTTTTCTTTCCCTGTTTGATTTACATCCAGTGATTAAATGGGGGGCGAGCGAGAAGGGAAAAATAGCTTACATCAGCCGTTCAGAACGTCTTTGAATGCAGAACTATTATTTCACCACAGACTAAATCATTCAGATACGTCTCCATCTCTGACAGGCTATTTTTAGGACACTAAATTCCCCAGGCTTACTTCTGAGACATGCATGAAAGGTACGGTAAGGTAAAGGTGGTAAATTCAAACAATTTAGCAGGTTAGACAGATAGCGCTTCACAGATTTTAGATTAAGTGGAATGAGTTTTGATCTAAGGTGTCCAAAACTTTGGAAACTGAAAGGTTTCATTTACATAGCAGCAATGTACCATCCGTTTTTTTTCCCCCAGTTTGCCAATACGTCTTAAATAGGACACGTGATGTAGTATAGCACTTCTATAATGTGGGTGGACCTTTTTTAAAAAGGCCAACATAGAGGCATCAAAGGCTGAGTCTTGACATTTCGCTCTTAGTATTGTTGAAGTTCCAAAAACGCTTGATCCTACACCTTCACCTGTGATTTGACACGACACCTTTGATGTATAGGATCCAGAGTCCAACAGGGAGGTCGTCATCAGAGTTAAATTGTATTTTGATTTATTTATCATCATGATATAGTCACTACTTCATTATGTTCAGAGTCAGTATTTATTTGAGTAAATTAAAGCTTACATTTCTCTTCTATACTGCTTAACCCCAGAGACTGGAGCTCACATCCAAATTCATGCCTGTCTCCATTTAGGCCACAAAAGCACTTTGTGCTGTTGAAGGAAATGTTTGTAAGTTTTCTCTGTTGCAGAATGTGGATTCCTGTCATGTGCTGGACGTGGTTATACACCTGCTTTAAAAAGAGCCTCAGCCGTTGTTGTCTTTCTAATATAGGATATTATACTGATGCTGACATTGGCTATATCACAGTAGCAGTGCTTATAAACAGCTACATTCATGAATTTTGGCTGCTAATACTATGTCTGATATTTGAATTTTTGCCGATGCTGTCCAACACTTCATTTCCGATTCTGATAACAACCAATACTGATATGCAGCTTTTTTTTCCCCAAAACTAATTAATAACATAATAAAAAAGACGGCACACATTGAATGAGTCTCACACAATTTCAGTCAATCAAACACATATATTCAATGAATATCAGGCAGTCATGATCTGCAGCCAACCAGCAGATCCCTACATTGTCAACATTTGAAACTCGCCATACACATTAGTCAATAGAAGACACTATCAAGGACTTTTGTTTCCTTTTACATTACCTTTTTACATGTATTTGCAATTGCAAATTACTTTAGTTCAGAAATTTAACTTGTAACAGACAGTGTTACAGTGGATGATGAATGTCTATGTCTTAAACTCCACAACCTCACTTTTAATCACCACAAAGCCAACACTTTTATTTTTTTCCTGGTCGCCACTGTACAACAGTTTTAAAGAGCATAATGTAAATGTTGAACAGTAATCATTATGTGCATCATAAATTCAGTATTCAGAGTATGCTTCTTTTTCTCTGTACACACACAAAATAGAAAAAAAGGAGTTAGAAAATATTAAAATTGAGAGAAAGAAAACTAGGGAGGTCTTGCCAAGTCTGACAGGCAGGGAAGGGAAGCTAATTATCCCAGGGTGCTTGGAAGCTAAAGTGCTCATTGACAATCACAGGACTGCTCTCAGGGTGTATATAGCTATTAGGCTGAGAGACAAGGGTTGGCCAAAAGCACTGATCAGTGTGGTCATGCAAGCCAAGCCAGATCAACCACTAGCCTACAGCTGGTTGGCAAGTAGCAGTACATGACGCATTTCTGCATAAGTTATCTGACTCTTCAACTATTGGTGATGTTAGTCTTAATTAGCTGAGACAGAGCGAGTAAAACAGACAGGAATATATCCAAATAACAGTAATCATGACAAATATTGTCATGGTTAATGTTATATAAATGGAAAGCTTTAACATGACACATGGTAACTAACACTGGCCGTGTTTTGTGTTCAGATTAGCTAATTATTCCCACTACAGTATACTGCATCAGTTGATAACGAATATATAAATATCAATTCATTCTAAATTTGGACTGAAGTCTTTGACAGTGGCCTTGCAAAGACCTTCCACGTCTAACAAAAAGTGTAGCTGTCAATGGACTTAACAAAGTGCTGGCAAAAGGATTAGAGTGCAGTATTTTAAATGAACCCAGGAGGTGTTTTGTTTTTTTTTCTTTTTTAAATGATGGTTGGAAATTGCTTCAAGCCACACAAACATGCATACCCCTCATAAAACAGAAGAATGAGACAGGACAGATAAATACCTCACAGGTTTGGTTTCATCAGTCACCACTGCATCCATACATGAGATGTACATCAAGTGGTTTATTTTGTAATTACTTAAAGTATGATACTACTTTTCTTTAACTCCCTGTACATTTTTTGTTGGCTATAGTAACTATTTTAAGAGGCAGTAAGAATAATTATTGACTTGCACTGACTTGACTGTCACTACATTTTATTAACATTTGAATCTGCCCCTTTTACTTGTAGAAAGTAATTTCCAAATTTCTTGTATTGGCAGTTAAGTTGAAGCTAAAGATCCGAGTCATTCACCCACCAATGTTACAGCCATACCTTCAGTGCTTTCCCAGCTTTTTCATATTAGCAGGCAGAATGAGTTCAGATTGCTATCACCTGTATAGCGTATTTATAAGAAATACAAATATACTGTGGATAAATGGGGATGAATCACATCTGGATACAATCTGTGTGCAAAGCATCTGAAGTGTCAGGTGTGAATAATGTGTATGACAACAAATCATAAAATTTCAGAGCACGAAAACAATAACCATCAGTTTCAACCCTAACCACAATGGTGATGGCAATGATAACAATACTGGCAAGACAAGACAATGAAGTGAAGGAAGAAGTGGAGGAAGAATTAAAGGAAACAAAAAAGAAGGTGTTCTAAAATGTTTGCATGGGGACGAGTGCTATTTATTCAGGCCCATCCACTGAGTCTGATGCGTTGTACGGAACGTGATTATTATATTAAGAGCCTATGTTTGTGAATGCTGTTTTTTTATCTTTGTGCAAAAGCCATACACAGCATGTTTAGTTGAACTCATCAGTCTTGGACTATTCATCCAAGTGAGTGTAATTGAACTGCTGAGGTACTGGAATCTGCTGCTAACAGCAGCACCTTTTCACTCCCCGAGCACACTGACTCAAATGGTGTTTGAAAAATAAAAGTGGTGGAAATTTGAATCACGCATCCAATCCTGGTCAGTAAGAGCAGATTTACGCAATTAACCCCGTCACATAGGCGTCCCAGATTGGAGTGGAGGGCGGAGGGAGTGGGGTATAGGTAATACCTACGAGGTCCCCATCTGGATGTAAATACGCCTGTTCTTTTAAATGAACAATTTTACAAGCACAAAAAGCCATCAGAATCCTCACACCTCTGCCACCCTCTGGCAATGTAATCACTTTGTGCATTGGATATTGCATTTATTTTTTAATATTTCACTCTCCCCCTTCTGTTCGTCTCTTTCTACCTCGGCTGAGGATGCATGCATTCCATTTTCATTCTCACCCTAAATGGCATTTCTTCCCAAGAAATTAGATATCAGCCCGCCTGTCCCTTATTATTTCAACCCAGAAGTGAGAACTCCAGTTACGACCTAGATATTGCCCCCCCTCTCTTCCA
>OMNW01009675.1:0-21418 GCA_900303245.1 Selene dorsalis | reverse complement strand
TAGGTCGTATTTGTATCCAGCTACTTTGTCTAATTGAAATCGAGAAGCACGGACTCATTCATTCACAAACGTCTTTCTGGGACCAAAACGTAAGAACCGTTCTTATACTGCCGTAATTAACAATAAAACCCTCATTGACCTGCAGTAGCGCGGCGGACACGTTACCTTGTTGGACCAGTCCGTCTGTCAAATATTCCGTGTATCCGAGAGCTTACTTTCGATCAGTTCCGGAAATGTGACGTAACAAAATGAGTCCATGGGATAAAATTAGAGAATGACTATTCACTTTTAACTACTCGGTACTCTCTTGTGTATACAGGACTCTGAATAGTCATGTTCAGAGTCCTGTATACACAAGAGAGTACTGAGTAGTCAACATGTTTTTATCCACCTGTAAAAAATAAAACAGTTGCTCCACATGTGCATAATATTTTTATTTGACATAGAAAACACAAGTACATAAAAACATTGTACTTCCAATTTACTATATTATGATCAACAATATATTACAAAAAATTTTTATTCAAACACCATGAATATCACAAAACCTATCATCTTTCTTTTGCAACAAAGTCAGAATTTTAAGTATTAACAGCCTTCGTATCAAAACAAATTAGACCAAAATATGGCTTGTACAGAGAAAAAGTAACGTCCTATGTCCAGAGTTAAAGAGCAACAGTTCCTGTCAGTCACTGTCTGCATCGTCACTGATGACCCCCTGCATGTTGGCCCAAACTGACACTCTTCTACTCCCTCGGCGTGCATTGTTTTCCTGATCACTGTCCGAGCTAGAGTTCAGGGTATGTTGATATCTGGAGGAGGGACGGCTGTTTTGCTCCTTCTGTAACTGTCGGCGTGTTGAACGACCTGAGAGAGAGAGGAATCATTAGTTAATGATGACATGTGTTTCTACAGTGTCTGTGCTATGAATTACTTTACTGCAGGGAAAGAGATGAATTAATGTTACGATCTATTTTCACTGGCTGTGATGGTGACAACAACTCCCATGATCCTACACTCTTTCATAAAGTTAACAAAAGATGCCTTTTATTAACATCGTTTTAATTGCAAAACCCCTTGTGGCTCCTTGCCATTCTTGTTTAAACTAAATACAATATGTATAATAAACAGAAATACAGTTTTCACAAGTATTCACATGTTAATGCTGAAGGGCAAATTTATTTTGATTTTGTTCAGGGTTTTGAATACCAAGTGCAGAGCCCATTGGAAATGTTCCTTGCGGTGGGGACTGATTGGCTGGCCTGCATTGATCCAGCTTGCATCTTTACAGAGAGCACCACATAAACAACTTTACACTGTTACTGTTGGAGTTACCTTCTCTGCTCCAACAATGCCTGTGTTCAAACTTTCATCAATCTCTGGTATCTACCCATTGTAGAACAGCTTATCTAAAAGACTTCATGGTCAGCATTGTATTTCCTTCAGTCCTCAGCAATACACCCGTCAAGTGTAATATTGATTAGATGAACAGTAAGAAACTCTTCTTTGCAGTTTAATTAGCTTTTATTTAAATTTAACTGCCATTTTCTCCAGGAGACTGGAAAAGGTTTTAGTAAAAGGCTGTAGTAACCAAGAAGAGAAAGAGTTACCTTGTGTTGTAATGATGTTTCTGACATCGAGCGCAGCTACTTCCTCTTCCCGTTCTAATTTTTTTTTGACTTTCTTGCATTTCTTAATAGTTGGACAACCTGTGTTAAAACACAGAACACACAAGTTATTGTTTCCGAGTTAATCAAATTGTGTCCATTGTAAAGAGAATGAAAACATTTTATAGCTTATAAATTAGGAAAAAAATGACAGAACAGTTTTAAATACTACAAATATACACTCTAGTGAAGGCAAAAGCTGAAAAAACTAGAGTTGGGTAAACTAATGAAATTAATTTAAAAATAATCTATTTAAACCTATTTAGAAGATGAATTTCAAAAAATGAGCAATTACAGCCATAAAAGATCTGTTAAAAGGTAAATGTATTCCCACTGACCATCAACACCAAGATCTTCAAGCTCCTTCTTCAAGACAGCCACCATTGAGCGAATAGTGTGACAACCTTGAAGGAGCTTCTTGTAATTCCGCTTTGCACCACAGGCAGTAATGTAGCGTTTGAGTCTCACTACTTTTTTGTTGTTTTCCTGCAGGGGCAAGAGAGATTGTAAAGAAAAAGTGCAACTCCAGATTATTCTGATTTATGACATCACATCACATGTGGACTCACCTTTTCACTCCTGGTACTTGCTTCTTTTTTCGTAGTTTTCTTATTTTTATTATCTTGCTTATCCTCTGTCCTCCTGTCCTTGTCATCCTCCTGAGAGGAGACTGATGACGAATCCAAGTCTGTGTCTTCATTTTCCTTCACCACTGGGGCTTTTTCTTCTGCACAACACAAACAAAGAGTGACATTGAGTCAGAAAAGTGTGATACAACAAATGAATAAACTGGGACATGCAGGTATAAACTCTGCAGCGTCACCTTTTTCACTATCATCTGAGGACTCATTACTGCTGATTTTGTCGCTCCTTTCTGACTTGTTCTCTGCGTCAGTTTTGTTCTTCTCATCACTCGGCTTTGTCTTTCTTTCTGGGCTTGTACTGCTGTTTTCTTTCTTTGTCTTTGTTGCTTTCTTTTTCACTGTTTGATTTGGACTGTCACTAGATTCACTCTCTTCCCCTTTTTCTTCGGGCTCCTTCATTTCATCATCTGTTGAGTCTTCACTGTCCAGCAGTTGTTTATGTTTTCCATTTGTCTTCTGCTGGGATTTTTTCACCTCTGGCTCTGCATTCTCTGATTCAGCTTTCATTTGGTCTTCACCCTCACTCTCCTCACTTCCTGATTTACAGCCCTCTTTATCCTCAGATTCTGTTATTTAACATAAAAGAGAAGACAAGACATTTTGTAGTTAATAAAACTCACTGATGAAACCAATAATCCTTACAAGAAATAATGCAAATATGGCAAGAGCAACAGAGATACTAGTGAGTGAAATTTTCTAAAATCACAACTACCTTAAATACAACCAAAAAGGGTTAGTTAAAAAAGTGACTGGCCTCACTCTGGGCTGTGGAAAAGAGCGAATGACAACCAGAATTGTCAAAAAACAAAACAAAACAAAAAAAATTCCACATACATTGACCTCAACTAGACTAAGATATGCCATATAAAAACATTGAACATAGTTATGTGCCTGTATCTCAATGAACAGTAATAACTTGCGACAAGCTTGCTGTTTTATGTTGAAAAGTATGAGACGCGACAACATGCTGTTACTGTAAAATGCACATGTCCCACTGATCATAATGCTCTTGGATATTTAACACCACAACTGCAAAGTAAAATATGTATAGATCATTGAAATTACAGGCATCTAGAAGCATTTCCAGAAAATAAAATATTACAAACCTGAAGATGAACTTGACACATGACGGGATTTCTTTGCCCTGGATTCCTCCTCCTCTTCTCTCTCATTTATCACCTCATCATCTTCCTTTTCTCTCTTCCTTTTCTGTTGGAGCCTCTTGGTCACCACCTCATCTTCTCCACTTTCATCACTGCCCTGGCAGGGGAAAAAAAAGAAAAGAAAAGACGATGAACCAAAAATGACCACATTGCAAATATCTTACATAGCAGTATGAAAAGAATTCAGATACCTGCATTTTCATCAGTTCCTCTTCAACCACCTGTTTCATGTAATTTCTGGCCTCTGAACTCGATGATCCAGAGCCCACCAGCGCTAAATATCTTTTTTTTAAAACCCCTAAAGTCAGTGTGCTGGAATAAGACATTATAAAGATTATAATGAGGTGTTAGGAGGAAGAGGTCATTCACAGGAATAGACATAATTTATGATGAAGAAATACATGAATACATCATACTGAATGACAGAAGCATAAACAGATGAAGACTGAAATCTTTAAGACAGAGCGACTTTTGAATGCAGAATTTAACAGAGGTATAAAGATAGGACATTTGTTTTTTAAACATGACTAACAGTTTTAAATTAATTGTTTTGTTTTTTTTACCATGCTAATTAAAAAGGTTTTCACTTCCTGAATCTTTTGTCTCATTGAAAAAACACCCCACAGGTACTGTTAATAACTATTAGATGCCACATGGCAGCTGTCACTGTCACTTCTACCTGAACAAAGCTTTACTGACTTCATGAAGCTGATGTTAAGCTTTGCCCACGTGATTAAAACAAGCTAACAAGCAAAAAACAAACAAACAAAAAAAAATACTGTCAACTGTTTCACACGTGTGACGCATGTACAACAGAGTTTGAGTTGTTGAATGACCTCTGAGTGTGTTGCTGGTGATTTACGTATATAATAAGGGTAATAATGGTACTTAATGGTAAAGGGCTTTAGTCCTGTATGTAGACCAGTTAGCGACAGTTCACAGCGAACACGCGCGCGCACACACACACACATGGTTCAAACAGTACTTAAACATAACATGTCTGTACCTGAGGTCTGGTTTATCGCGGAGTTGACCTCGAACAAACTTACGGATAGTCGCTGTCTCTTTCTCTGACACCATTTTCTCTCAGTTTGCTACTTTATATGTTTTTTTCTGGCGGGAGTCGCCGAGCGTGAGACGTAACCGGAAGTGACGGTCCGAGCAGCGCCACGCCCCTTTACAATACAAACGTCTAAACCTGGTTAAACCCTTTTTTTTTTGAGGAACTAAAAAAAAGCGGAAACATACATTTTATTTTACCACATTAAACTGTTTGGACAGACTTTGGTTGTAACACTCAACAGTATGAACCAAAAGACCAATAGACCCTGGGATTATGATTATGGGAAAATATTTTGTCCACAATGGCTTTTATGTGTTTCTCTAAATTAATAAAAATATGAAATTCAAGATTTGATTTTTTTTAAAGTATTATAATGCATTTGGAAGTATTCAGAATAAAATCTGCCTTTGTGTCATCACATCATTTGTTGTCCAGATTTTATTCTTCCTTCATTCAACAGTTTTGCAAAACAAATTTTTAAAGGAAATTTGTTTTGGTTGTGTCTGTATTTTTTTTTTTTTTTTAGAGCAAAACAGAGGAAGTCTCTTGATGACACACACATGCACTGATAATTAGAATAAAGAATTAGAATAGAATTAGAATTAAAATCTTGATTTGGGTTTAATTCCTCATAACAGTCAGTAAGGCCTAAATAATTCATAACACTGTACAGAGCATTTGTGAATATCAATTTCCTATAATCATCAGTTGGAATGAATGAAGTGGCAAGGAGCATATCACATGAACACTGTAGCAAATATCCTGCAGCATAATTTATTTTCTGGACCATGTTTAAGTCCATTTCTTTATTAAACTTAACAAAAGAATGGAATTAAAAAGAACAAGAAGCTAAAACTGGATTTTATAAGTAATTTATTCAGAACATTCCCATGACCACTATTGGACGGAAGTTATATTAGTGCATATTTCAAGGTGATCCAAGGTGATTTTTATAAAGGGTGGAGATACATATTGCTCTCAAAGTTTTCCTCAGTATTGAGAGTGATTAAGTTTACATAAAACACTGGTGACTATTAGAAAGAAAACACATCATACCTCTCCCTGAGGAAAATCAAAATCAACCCAATACTAATTAACTTAATCATCACTGTATGGCCTATTGAACCCTTTGATGCCCTTTGAACAAATTTAAGTGGTTTGGTGTAAGACATAAAGCAGACGTGAAAAATCATGGCTCAGAATGGAATACAATATTGAACAAATGGGTCTTGGTTCCTTTTGAAACATGGAACTGAAATGTAAGTTCACAATTTAGTAATGTACAGGAGTAAATTCACAATCTGTGTGCTATAGAGTGCATCATATCGTTCCCAAAATTAAAACTCACTTAGCACTAGTTCACACAAAGATTGCATACAATACAAAAGTTAAATACCAAACAATAAATTAAGTTCATAAATTAATTAATAAAAAACATCTTGAAGCAACAGCAGTAAAAATTTAAATAAAGAAAATTGAGCTGCTCAACAATCTCATTCATGGACAACCTGGCTAAAAATGGCTACTCCGTTTAATTCCAGTGTTAACATCTCTAAACTAGACTTCAGCATCCTCTGTTCATCACTGTTGGGGCAACATCTCACTCCAACTTCTGAAGAGGCAGCAGATGTTTAACAACTTGAATGAAGTGACTCACACAGTGTTTTCTACAAGTCAAACACAGAGGAGGCTGCCAGTGCACATCATGAGCACCTACATTAACAGTAGGTTGTTTGCTCTAGGAATAAATTAGCCACCTTTGGGGCGGGACATGGGTTGAGGCCCATGCAGTAACTTGCAGGAGGTTCCTTAAGTTCCTCAGTAATATTTATGCCAGTTACATTTCCCAGGTAATTTGACATATGTCCTATTTAAATAATGTACACAGTCTTTTTCTTGTAAACAGAAGCATTTTTCATCTCCAAGCGACTCTTACCTCGTCGTCAACCCCTGTATTTCTGCAGTGCCGCCTAAAGACAATCAATAAAATAACTATCTACTAAGCTATTGCTATGATCAAGGACATCTCTTTCACTCTACTAACATTCAACAAAAAAATAAACATACGTCAGGTAACTCTTCCATGCCCTGTGGTTTCACATTATTAGTCCTTGTACACAGTTTGCTGACCATGCCCTCTTTCATCATGCATTATATGCCTTCTTACGTGGATCCGTCTTACTCGTCTGTCCCCTCCCACAGCACCCTCTTCCTCTGACTGGCCAGCTCCCAGTGATGAACCTGAGCCTCTAGAGTCTAAAAGGTGTAAGCCTCCTGGACCAGATCCTCGGCCATTCTCATAGATGAGAATATTGAGGGTTTCTTCAAAAATTCGGGCCTCGGGAAACTCGACCTAAAAAACAATGGACAATGGTCAAATTTGATCATAGACAGGTATGTTGAGCTGTGTGTGGATTTATTTAACTGTGGGCAGAGCCAGGTTAATCATTTGCTTGTCTGACTTTGTGCTAAGTTAACTGGCTGCTAAACTCAATGCCTGAAAGAAAATTCTCGCATTTCCTGAAAGATCAAATCAGTGCTACTAGGCTTACTGTATCCATTATATGATACTTACTTTGGTCTGCTTCTTCTCTGTAGCATAGACAATGGAGGTGCAGCATACTTCTGCGATTTTACGTCCTTCACCATAGAAAGACCAACAGCAGATCTCATCCCCGAGCACGTCTTTGACAAACAGCACCCGGCCATTAAATCGTAGAACAAGCTTGTCAAATAGTTCGATGTTCTTCAGCAAGTTATCATCAGAGTTGCTGGTCACAGGCAGAGACAGAAAGAGAAAGATTAATAAACAATGTAATTTGCACTAAAAAATCCACATCAGTTGAACATGTGAAACGCTGACAGGTTGTTGTGGCAGCGTCACTTGTACCATTTTTCACGCGATCTAGGACACACTCGTACCTGGTATAAGAGTATTTGTTGTTTCCTCTGTTGTTCTGCAATTTTACTACTGGCTGTAGAGACAAGAGTTAGGAATAGGTCAGGGTAATTCTGTAGTTTACGAGTGAAATTTTGTCTTACAGAACAGGCTCCCAGCTCCCAGTTTTAAATCTTTTTTTTTTTTCCATACAGTCAGACATTTGCTACATAGGACTGGACAATTAAACGGCTGCAGCTTAATATACTTCTGTTACTGTCAATTGGATTTTGCTCTTTACCTTTCTACAAGTAGCGATCATCTTCTGCTCTTCTTTGGCAGAGGTGATCATGGGGATGCGGCACACACTTTCAAAAACATCCTTTTGTTTCTGAGGGTAAACAAAGAAAGGACACTGAAATACACAAGCAACTAACAGAGTTTCTTAAATCATCAACTGATCAATTAACTAGACAAAAAGGATGAGTAACTAATTTTGTCTATTCAATAATGTTAAACACCCATTATAAAATAGTGATGCTATTTCCTTTCCTATTTAGTCCAACCATCAACTAAAACCTTGGAGTATATATATTCATATCATAATATCAGATCGTGTTTGTGAAGTTAAACGACCAAGATCAAGAAAACAACTGGTTGGACATGTTTGGTATCCGTTTATACAAGAAATGCTAAGTATAAAAGTAAAAGATGGTGAGGTGATTTTGATGTGGAAGGGACAAAAGGAGGGTAAATCATTAAACCCTCTACTACTTCTATGTAAGTAGTCTGTGTAGTACTCCATTTACCTGCATGGCACTGAGGCAGTGCTGGATGAGTCCCTGGACGCGATAGTACTGGGCCTCTTTCAGTACCTCATCCAGCTCTCTGTGATCCTCTGGAAGAGGTACTGAGCCATCTCGCAGGAAGTTTAAAACAAGCCCAAAATGCCGACCACTCCGATCCAGCACGACCCAGCCTATGACAGCAGAAAAGGTTAGTTTCAGTTGCTAGCATACTGCAGAAATCTTTCTTACTTGTTGTGATAGACTGATGGTACCCAGTATGAACAATAAAGACAGTTCACAGATAAATCGAGGATGCTCACTTAATGATTTTGCTTAAGGTATCAATACTGAGTTCCTTTCAGAGACAACATCTTCTTTTTCTGACACTTGTAGTATGGTTATTTAAGAACACTCTGAGTATATTTGATTATACTTTAACTCCAGATGTCAACCACACCACTACAGGACAGACTTTACTAGACATTAAAACTCAAAGTTAAGACCCACAAATAGAAGTTTTCTGTTTATCACCTAAGGTTGGAGGCACATAGTTAGTATTGACACTCTGCAATAATTTATCAAGGGCACATCATAACAACACCTTGTTATGACTTTATAGCTTTATAATAACAGCCAATCCTGTGTCCAAGTGACAGTGATGTTGAACTGAAAATGCAATTTAGCTTAGATTACATTTAATAATTCATAATGCTATATATTCAAAACAGAGCACCAGCCCACTGTTATTTAGAAGCATGTGAAACCATACTTCCCAATCAGTGGCACAGCACTCGACACATTTGAGAATAACAATTTGGATCCAATGAAAAGGTTAGTGCTCACCAGACAGGCACATCCACCCACCTTCTGAGTCTATGGTAACCTCAGTTCCTCCATTGCAAATGCTCCGCAGCAGACTGTCTTCCTTGCTTAATGTCTGAACAGTGGTATAATGCAGTGAGCCACCCACGTTTAGCTTGACATACTTGCTCCCCAGCAGACCGCGACCTCTGTGCTCATCTGTGCTGTGACAGTCAGCCTGGGAGACAGCACACTGGGCAGAGTCGGCAGCAGCATGACTGCCAACTGAAGCCTCAGCAGACATGGAGCTGAAGAGTCACTCCCCGACTGTAAAGCAGAACAACATGGTGGCTTGTTTGTAGCGCAGGATTGGACTGGAAATGGATCGTTTGTTCATTTATTACTGTGTATTTCAAGTGTCTCTTAAATGACAGCTGTTCGGGTGAACTACATCTAAAGGCCTTACCCTCTAAGGCAGGTTTTATTGTCCTCGTGTGTAAAGTGCGTCAGTTCAGTACCGAGCATCTTTCCATACTTCAACACAGTGAAATACAGGAAGCATCACTTTCTGAGTAACCTACATTGTTTTATGAACCACAACAAATAAACCCACAGTAGCAGTGTACGTGTTCACTGTTTCGTCGACTGACAGAAGTGAAGTTGTGGTGCTCTTAGGCTAAATTAATTCAGTATATATCAAGTTAGCTTAAGTCAAAGTGTACTCACCACACTGAGCATCCAAGGGAGCTACACGGCTGAATGTAGCAAGGCTAAAATAGCTCGATGTGTAAGTGTTAATAACCCCGAAGTCCTTAATAACCCACCAGCCAATGCGAACAGCCCGAAGCACACAAACTACTTTACTACGCAGCCGACATTTGACAGCTCATTTTAATCGCAGCTAAATCAAAGTGGCTAACAACAACAGCTAGCCTGTTTTAGCTACGCTTCAAGCTGGCAACGCTCCTTTGTTTTGTATCGCTTCTCGGTGAAGAATCGGAAAACTGCCCGTCAAATAACACAACGTGCTGAATTAAGACAGGTAAATTCCATTGTTGGATCCAACCACTAATAACTGATGCTAATGTGAGAAGCTAAATGGGTCAATCGGAAACGAAACTGGGGTAGCTTCATCCGCTGCTTTCTTCTTCTACGTTCAGCATTAACTCGTAACATGAGAATTCTGCCCTCTGTCGTCGGAGTGTCATCATCACATCCTACACAAGCTGCCCATACATCCGTGAAGCCGCCCAACCATTTTTTTTTGTTTTATTTTGAAATGTGATTCCGGAAGTGTCTTGATGTTTACAATCTGAATCTGAATTTAGAGTGTTGCCCTCCAGTGGTCCAAGTGAGGAACTGCAACACGATATGTACAGTTCATAAAGGATGTGATTCTTGTGAATAAAAACAGTAACATTTTAACAACGGGTTTCTTATGTCACTCTATGTATCACAAACAGCATCCAGGTTCTTACCAGCGTTAAGAGAGACCACTGTTGTAACGAGTACCCAGTACCTTTAGATTCGTGTTTTCCTTCCCCCTAGTGGTAACAATGAGAAACTGCAACGTAGAAATAGTCATGGCAATACGTCACTATGGACATGTTCATACTGTCAGTGTTAATTTGTAATAAAATAAAATAAAAAACAAACAAACAAAGAACAAGTAAGTAAAGAAGTAAGTAACTGAATGGATAAAGTTTGGTCAGTCACAACCACACATGTGTATTAATACAATATATATGAGCATAGATATAACTATAATATTTGGAAAAATAGAAGCTCATTCCAGTGTTACACTATTCAACAGACTTTATTTCCAGTTCAGCAAATAATTTACTGCCTTCAAAAGAGTGTATTCATATATGAAGCAAAGAAATGCTACTGATGATAAGAGAAGAATTAAGTCTACAAAGCAACAGTCTCCAAGATCCTTCATTTGGCACAGTGAATGAAATTACATTCACTGTTCAAACAATCATTTGTAAATAAATACATAATGCATCACAGCAAGCAGCCAAGTTTGCAATTTGTCATCAACATAGTGCATACAACATCAAATCTGATAACAATGATAACTGTCAATAACTATAATGATAATGGCAAGATTGAGCAGAAGCAATATAATTTACAATCAGTGCATGCTCTAAGCATAATGACATTCATGTCCTCACCTTTTCTCGTATGTCATGTGACACTGGGTGACGATGCACTCCAGAAACAGCAAAGAATAAAATAAACACTGCTTTTGTAAACACTATTGCAACAACAGATGAAACACTTAGGGACATTAAATTATTTAACATTATATTTTGGCACTGAATTTTCATTATATTTATATAATGAAAACATAACCTCCCACCACCATGTATAAGTGTATATATGAGGCTCATATATATATGTATGTATATATATAATTAAGTATATATATCAACCTCAATCAATTAAGTCAGATATTTACATTCAATTTGTGTGTGTGTGTGTTTGTGTTACACAGAGAGAGAAAGACAAAGTGAGGAAGAGAAAATGAGTGCTGACTTTTCTCATGATAAAAATTAAGGTATTCTTCCTCTTTGTAAAATGTTACATCAGCCATTTAAAACAAACAAACAAACAAAAAAAAGTAAAACATTCAGTGTGGACTGTATGCTCATGATCGTAACTTTTGAATGTTTTGGCCTCATCATTATTTAACTAACTAATTAAATAAATAAAATTAATAAATTTCCCATCACCCTTTCCCCCATCTCCCGTTCTTATTCTTGTTCTCTTTGATGTCAATTTCTTACCCTTCATAAGGCACCAGTCCTAATGATACAGAAAGCTGGATCTAGAAGTAGGACCCACATTTGGCAGACCATCGTATCAGTGCAACAAATCAAAATAAAGCACTTCCAAAAATTGATAAACCAGAGATAGTTTGATGGTAAACAGAAAGATAATCAAAACATAATGATAAAGGGGGAGAGCGGCCTTATAATCTACCATAGAATTTGCCTTCAAAAAGAATAATATCTTTATGTGGATTTTAATTCTCCCCGAGTCATTTTCTCCTTTAAATGGATACTTCATACTCCCGTGTATCCTGTGGTCAAAGTAAGAAATCAATCGGTAAGAAATCAGTACAGACTCTGGTATGACAAAAACATTTCAAAGGAGAATACAAAGAACAGATTTCACTATTTGAAATGGTGTACAGGAATATTTAAATAACATGGTCAAACGTTTCAATTGAAAAAAATAAAAAGTACATCAAGAAAATACCTTAAATCTTCTACTCACCCCTGCCTCATAGAGAGGGTTGTTGAAATCAGACTCAACTGTAATGGGACTGTAGGAGTGTGTGTGAGACAGAGACTTCCAGAAGAGCGGTTTCCATTCTAGTCTACATATGCTGTGGGTGGAAAAGAAAAAAAAAAACGTCATAACCTAACATCTAACCTTGAAGTTCATTAATTATTGTGAACCGAGGTGAAGAAAAGTACAAGCTGTGTTTCTGTACCACTCATATAGCTTTGGTTAACTGGGGATACTTACTTTGTGTAGTACATGTAAATTCCTCCAATCAGGAGAATGACCAGGATGATTGGCAGAATTATTGCCAAAGCAATGTTCTCACTCAAGATCTGATGGGATGGCTCAAATGACTGGGACACTGTGAAATAATAAGAACAAAAAATAATAATAATCAGGAAAAGATACTTTTACTAATAAACATTTTTCTCTCTGGATTTGATTTGTCTCTGAATCTAAAGTGACAAAAATGTGAAAACTAGGACAGAAACATTTTATTAGCACTTATACTACATTTCTGAATTTAAATTGACTGGCGTTACTATTGCACTAATAATAGTTGTATAGCACAAGACATCAAATCCTTAACACCCTGTCTTAAAAACACTAACACTATACAAGTCGCAGATTGGAGACAAGAAAAGCAATCACCTTCTAATTTGTGATCATCCAAGAGCTCCTCGTATGCCACTGTGAGAAATGAAGATGCAACAAGGTAAATAAAACAATGGCAGGAGAAGCTGTAATCAAGTAAATGATTATATCAGCCAATCCTATAGTCAAGAAATAAAGCAGCTGAACCTAACTTCATTAGTCCAAACACAGACTCAGTGAATGAAAAGTTATCGAGAAGCTTCAGATCAGTATATGAGACATGTTCTGACAACACAACCTTTACCTTTGCAAAAGGGTGGTGGGCTGTTCCACTGAGAGGGATGGCCGGGAACACAGCTGATGATGACCTCACCAATAAGTTCATAACCCTCGTAACAGAAGAAACGCAGAACCTCTCCTGCCTGGTAGCTGTGCTTGTACAAGGTTTGGTAACCATTGTCGGGGACGCCAGGGTTTGGACATGGGTCATATTTTACTGATAGGAGGACAAAAAAAGGAGGACAGTCATGTTTTGACAGTTAATTTGTAAATGTGCAGTGATATGCATCAAAAATAGTCAGAAAAAGCTACTTACACACACACTTCGGGCTGCGGTCACTCCATTTTGGGGTGCCCGTGTCTCGGCCATGGCAGGCGATTAGGCTGGGACCTTCCAGTTGGTAACCCTGGTTGCAAGAGAAACGGACGACCGTCCCAACTGCAAAACCCGCCTCAGGGCGCACAGAGCGTGCACCGTTAACCACCTCTCCTGGATCCAGACACTGCTGGACTGTGGGGGACAATGTCCAACACATAACATGATCCTGTGGCTCATTTTTTATTAAAAAAAACAAAACAAGTATGACACGTGGGAAATGAGCTTGTTTGCTATTTTGTTGAGAGTTAGATAAGGACAGAGCTGTTTACAATCTCTACACTAAGGTAAACTAAACTAAGATAAACTAAACTAAGCTAAGCTAAGCTAAGCTAAGCTAAGCTAAGCTAAGCTAAGCTAAGCTAAGCTAAGATAAACTAAGCTAACCATCTGCATACCAACCACACAGAGATCACATATACGGTGTCAAGATCGATAAAATAAGTCCCACTGTCGGCCTCACCTTTGACACAAGAAGGTGGAGTGCTGCTCCAGGACAGGTCCCACTGGCAGGTGATGATGTCAGAGCCACTGATGTCATATCCTGGTTGGCACTGATAGGTTATCACGCTGCCTCTCACGTGAGAGGTGTGGGACGAACTGGTCCAGCCAAACTCAATTTGAGGGAGAGATGGGCAGGTGTCATTCGGCTCAACCTCTGCACAGTAAGGAGAAGGAGAAATTCACTGACCTCAGACCTCATCAATCCTGTTGAGTTTTGTCACAGACATATGACACAGGCTTCCTGTGTACTTTAAATGGAAAAAATTGTGCACATTGAGCCATAAAATTAACGAACCGAGTATACTTACCACGGTAATGTATGAGGAATCCCTGACTCAGGATAAAACTAGAGTCATCTGGATCACTCTGAAACTGAATGGTGACCTCTGACCCCCCTGTCACGACTTGGAACCGCTCTCTGGACCCCAGGTATTGCCCGATCACGTGAGACATGAGATCACGTCCGTCAAAAACGGTCAACACATCAGTGTGGCGTATATTAAGGCTTTAAGGTGTAACGAAAAGAAAAAAAGCAGAGAAATGAGGTTACACTTTAGAGAGATTCTGTATTTTAAGACGAGCAGTCCACCCACCTGATATTTTTTATTTGACAGTACACACCACAGAGGAAAGGCAGGAGAGGCAGAAGATTATATAAAGCTGCAACACCATAGTATCTATCTTGTTCTCTTACTTTCTATTTTTCTTTTATGGCGACGAGATTCAATTTATGGAAAATATTTACACAAACAACTACAAGGACACATATCACAAAGTAAACTTGGATCAAAATTGTCTATAAGCTATGAACAGAAGATGGATTTGATTCACATTCACCTGAACAATGTTTTACTGTTTCTGAGGCATCAAAAGTATTTCTACCATCTGCTACCAATTCATTTCTTTGGGTGGTCCTTTGGCATGTAAATACTATGTTATCAATAGGCAGTGTAAAGAGATTATTCCACACAGTAAATGGTAACAAGATAATCTTTACAATAAATATGTGTAGTCCTGAAACATGTACTCCTACTGATACACATCAATTGTCAAATCAGAAGCTGTGATCTAAAGGAAGCATGTTACGATACCTATGCTAATTTTGTTGCAAAATGAGTCCCCCCAGCAAAAAAGAAAAAAAAAAAGAAGAAGAAGAAGAAGAAGAAGAAGAAGAAGAAGAAGAAGAAGAAGAAGAAGAAGAAGAAGAAAAACATGGCTGGTGTTTATTTGGTTGGCCACAACTTAAATTAACCATACTCACATCTGGACATCCAGTTCAATGCGTTTCTCCTCATTGCCATGGATCTGCCATACACAGTCTAGCCCCTTGGAGTAGCTCTGAGGCCAATCAGGAGACAGGATGGTGCCCATATGCTCGGTCAACTCCCCTCCACACAGAGCTGAAAGAGCAGAGGAGAGGAGACACACTGAGGTGAGGATGTGGACTGACACATAGAATATTGATCAGAAATTGGAAAAATAAAAACAACTGATTATTACTGGACTCCTGCATCTTCCCTTACCCTTGACAGATTAAATTAATGAATTTGACAATCAGTAACTTTATCACTTTCCTCATTACCTGACAACAAACTGGGGACCAACAATACAAACGGCTGGGAAAGTGTGTCAGTGCTGGGAGGAGCCAAACTGTTTGAATGAAACACAGTTTTGCCTGTGATGATGCAGTTCTCTTGATTCACCCTCCTCAGTATAGACCATGTACATGACCTTACAGTTTTTGACCTTTTCCCTATGCAGATAATTCAAACTGGCAACATTGACCTTCCTATATATCACTGTGCAACTTGTGTTTTTCTTAAACCAAGAATACTACGCAGCATATGGCTTTGAGAATCTTTCTGTCTCTTTAATGCTCAGTGAAACTGTAACACCTGTGTTTTCAGCCAGTCTCTGACCCGGTGTAAAGTCTCTGCCAGATTTCTATCTGCTACACTCTCTCCACTAGTCTCAGTTTTCACAGCATGCCAGCAGATCAGCAGCTGACACAGACAGCATGGCTCTATTCTGCATGCTACAGCATCTTGATGCTTCAGGCGCCCATCTCAACACAATTCAATTTGAATATTAATGAAGCAAATGACTTAATCAACTCCACGTGTGTTTTGGGAATATGGATTAGGAGCAGAATGAAGTTACGGTAAATCAAGTAAGTGAAACCCCCCAAAACAGAAGGAATTTGTCGTCTTTTAGAAGAAATAAACAACAATTAAATTCCATGAACTGCTGGCATACAGGTCAACATATTGCTGGATTCATGTTTTCAAAATCCAACCAAAGCTCAGTCCTGAGACGTACCTTTGCACACGGGCTCGCTGTCATTCCAGTGGGGATTGCTGGGGTCGACGCACTCAATCGTCCCCGATCCTTGTTCCATGACGAAGCCTGGGGAGCAGGTGAAGGTAACAGTGGTGCCCAACTGATACGTGATGTCACTGCTGCTGAAGTTTCCATGGGGCATGTAGGGCTCCCAGCAGTGCTCATCATCAAAAGCTAACGCAAAAGAACAAAGGAAAAAGAATAAGGCACAGTGTGTACCTGCAGATACTGATCACAAAAATCCTGCTCTTGTTCATAAGATTTCACCCAATCGTTGTAGTGTGGCTGGTACTGTGTCCCCTCATGAATCACTTTCTTGGTGTGTGATGACTAAAAATTTGAACATGAGTGTGATCCAACCTATGACTCCTACGAATTCATGTAATAACGTAGAAGTGACAGCTGAGAACTGGTGGGTTTGCATGTGACCATGTTGCAACATGTGCGATCCCATTTCAAGACTGTCTCCGCTTTGTGTTCTAACAGTTGTTCTCCTGCCTGAAAAGTACCAAGTGGCCATACCTGTTTAATCAAAGAGGGAGCAGTGTAGCTTTTCATTTTACATGACCCAGAAATCTTAAGGAAGCCCTTTTGAGTATAAAAAGCCAAGGTAAGGTGCTAAAAGCTTAAAGAGTGAGCATCTCTGAAGCCTGAAATAAGTCCCACTGCAGCGTGGGCAGATTGAAAGCACTTTTGTGGCTCATTATGACCTTTAAACACAACAACACTAATGGGAAGAAGCCCTTGTTTTTTTCTTTTTGCTTTTTTTTTTAGAGTACTGTGGCCAATTGACTGTCATTCCCACTAAAGATGTAATACCTCATTAATTATCTCTCTTAAATCATCTCTAACTCACCTCAGAGGCCGGTGGCTTCTGGTAGTTCAATGATGAATAATATCCAGTTGTTTTCTGGCAGAATGCTAACCCCATATAATACAGAAATGAGGAATGTACAGGTCTGCTACTACCATTGTGTTGTACCGAATGTGGGAAAGACCTAATTTAAGAAAAAACTCCATACGCTCGGTATGTGATAGATCTGTGCTCACCCTCGTATCGCAGTGCCAGAAGCAGAGGGATGGAGGAAGAGTCGGCTGTGAGCTCCAGGTACAGTGTGGAGCTCTCACTGAGCAGCCCACGTTCTGGGACATCGTCCAGGTCTGAGTCAAAGAGTGGTGGAGACAGGGAACTGTTTCCACTGCGCACAATTAACCTGAGAGAAACCACAAAGACACCTGCTGATAAGTTTGAGGCAGGAGGGATGTGCTATGATCAGTGTGTACAATCAGAGATGCATGAATGCGCACTGACGGCATGTGGAATAAAACTAGTTTGTACTATGGTCTACGATACTGTAACTATTTTCCTGTGCATTTGTCAAGTCAAATATACAAAAAATAAAGTTTTTGTCAAGATAGAAATGAACCATATGCTTTTATTATCCATCTTTCGATAAACAGTTGCATAATTTGCAATAATGGCAAATTACTTGTAATGTGTGCCAATGATTTAAAGATGATGGTGAGGAAGTGGGTGTAAGAAATAAAATCTGAGTGAGAGTCTAACTAGCCAAGTGCGGAGGGTTTAATATGCTGAGAACATTAAGTGAACAGATTCTGTGATACACCAACTGTAGTGGAAACACAAACTTACTTATCATCATCCTCATCCAGTGCAATCCTCTCAAAGTGTAGGTGGAGCCTGTGTCCCTCTTTGGCTTCTATTAACCAGTGGCAGCTCAGGTTATTTCCATTGCTGTGGTTGCTGACAGATGGTGGGGGTGGAGACAATATCCGTCCCACTGTTGCGTTACGAATCCACCCTCCACAAGACACAGCTGTGAAAAAAAAAGAAAAAAGGACAAGACCCCCTGGAAATTATTTGACAAAATCTAAACTTGTGACATCCAAATTCAAATCTAAATCAGTTTACAGACCGACACATTGAGGTTCTGAGGTGCTCCAGCGCGGCTGGGTTGTGTTGACGCATGTGGCCACCTCATGACCTCGGACCTGGAAACCTGGGTCACAGTGGAAGAGCGCCTGACCTCCAGGATGGATATCAGTCACTGTCACTCCTCCACCCTCAGGAGACAGAGGGAACGGGCAGGAGAGCAGAAAGGCTGTTGATTTTTCCAAAAGAGGAGAGAAATGACTATTATTTTGAAAAATGGAAGATAATCAGCAACAATAAAAGTTGAAAAAGGATCTTCTAGTGTTTTCAGGTGATTTTTTTTTACTTTGTGCATCATTTCAATAAACTACTTTCTACTTTTTATCTTTCCTTTCTTATTCTTATGAACTGAATTGTTGGATGTTGGATCTTTAAATCTTGAGATTGCTGTTGTCGTTTCATCTTTTTCCTCCACCTCTCCCATCACCATCGTGGCTGACATGGTTGACCCATGTGACTATAGGCCATGTGGAAACCTCTTAATGTTATTCACCTCTAATCTATTTCCCCTAATTGAATTGAATCCACAGTGTTTAATCCAAATGATTTTTACTTGGCTGAATGAAGGAGGCCCCAGGGAACACATAGAGAAGAATATGAAGTGGAGAGATCCTCCTCCAGTTAAAAGTACCACAACAATACTATTAAAAACAACTAAGAAAATGATAAAAGATAAATAACTAATAATAAAAACGGATGTAGTAAATCTGGTGCCATATTTGGTTAGAAAGAAAACCCTGTTGCCATTACCTTGATAATGGAGGCTGAATGTGCCGTGGTTGGCCTGACGGAGACTGCGATAGTGAATGTACACCTGATTGGTTGTGCTGCGAATCACCTGACCCTCTCTCATCAGGGTCTCGTTGGCCAGTAGCTCTGGTCCTGTGCCTCCATAGCCCATGATCATCAGAGATTCCTCTTTGGACAGATTCACTTTTCTCACCTAGAGGGCAATAGAGGAAACAATGACGTGTGTTCTGCAGGCTGCCTTTCATAAGTTAACTTACAGCATCTCTGATGTACAGCCCTATCTAATATGAAATACTTCATTACAATCCTCCTATTTAAATATTGCACCGTTAAAATGAACAAATGACAAACAAATAAAGACAAGTTGCTTTATAAAACTTAATTTAATGGATCTAAATTCCTCATTTGCTGTATGTCTGTATTCCTGACAGTAATCACAAAAGTGTAGTAACAGCAATAATCAGTTCAAAGGCAATCATTTGGACGACTGTACAGAGGGAATGATTAATTATTTGAAAAGATCAAATTACCTGAATTTCCACACCGTACCCCGCATAGACAGTGATACTATAGGTGCATTCCAGAGGAGAAAAAGATGATGATGATGATGAGGATGAAGATGATGAAGGGTCTGGGGATTCGACGACATCCTCCATTGCTAGCAAAGTTGCATTACATTGTACTGTGAGGAGAGAGAAGCACAAGGAAGAAGAAGAGATGAGATAAACCAAAACAATGTCAAGAAACACATCTCATATTTCTAATTCACGTCATACAGCAGCAACATGACTCACATTAATCCAGCTTAAATAGACACTTTGCTCAGAAGTTTCTTGGCAGTTTCTGACTGATGAGAGGCTGAACACATTCAGTGGTGTGAAGATGACAGAGAGAAGTCACAAAGTCTTAAGATCTTCTATCGAGTGTCTTCACTGGCTGCTACACTCACGCTGCTCTACACCTCATATACTGGGAACTTATGAATAATTCCCAATTATCAGTGAAGATGTAAAAGGAGCCGATTGGTGTGTTTGGTTATTTTACAAACCTGATAACGGAGCTCACGATTCATCCAAGGTTTAGGACTAACTAAGGCATACAAGTAATGTACAAGGAATGTAATGATTACACAAAAAGCTTCTTTTGAATAAAAGTATGCACTTGGGCCACACATACATCTGTTACTGCTGTCAGATGAAGGACAATTGTGGCCATTACTGGTGTAATCAAATGCGCTGTATCTCTAGTGTGCACTTAAATGCATTTAATGGTTGCTAAAACATATTTATAACAGAAATGATATAGATACCATAGAGGTTTCCTTTTGACTTTGGAAAGGTCTACTTGGGTGTGCATCCTTCAAAATATAGCAGGTGACAAAAAAGTGCAAAACACAAGAACATCCCTGAGCTGTGGCTGCAAGACAAATAACCAGCCTATGGAGGTTTGTCAGATATATTTCTCTATAGAGAAATTACAACTTGAACCTGTATTTATCTGTATATATCTGAATGCTCAGTCTGTTTGCATATGAAATGCTTTGAGTTGACTGGACCACACCTGTCTGAGACTGGCTCTACTTGCTGTTTTCTATATAACATTACTGTTGTATAGGGCCCAATTTCTTGGGCCCTATACAACAAATTGTGTCCCAAATTGTGAGTTTAGTGGAGCAAATTAAAATGATAAGGAACCAATATTATGATTTAATGAAATAAAATGACAATGATATCCACATATTTAGGCTTTAGAGGAAAATCTTCATCCTGGAAAAGGTATGCAGCTGGAAATAAGACAAGCAAATTAAATAAAAAAATCAAAAGTGCTTTGTACCAGTACCGGGTGACTAGAAGCACTGTCTTATGTTGAAGTGCCCAACATTCAATTACTCATTTTACTACAGTACTGACTAAAACTGCTGCTAGGCTTTGGTGAGATCAAATTATTGTCCACCATTTGTAATACAAACAGCATCTTGAGAAAAAAAAGCCTTCACAGTGCATAGCTAAAAATAAATTTAAACAACAAAGCTAGAGGCATCAATAAATGAATGAAGCATGACCACTTTTAACACATATAGACAGTAATATATCTCAGAGTGTTAAGTGAGCATCTAATGCGGTCAGGCCCAGTCATGGACTCTGGGGGTCCCAACAGGCAAAGAAGCCAACTGAAGCAAAGCAAAATGCTGCAATTTACAAGTGTCTCCTAAATGCCTCACATGTTAAATACTGGCAAACACTCTAATTTCCAGATGTTCTCCAAATGCCTTTTCAGGCAATGGTACAGCACACATCATCACGATGTGGGGACAAGAGCA
>OMNW01009674.1:0-21969 GCA_900303245.1 Selene dorsalis | reverse complement strand
CAAAAAAAAAAAAAATAAAAATAAAAAAATAAACATTTCCTGATGGTGATTCTGCCAGGATAACTTTATGAAAATACATAAATAAGGTTTTTATTGATATCTTACCTTACCAGTTGTGCCGTTTGTCTCTGCCTGTGGTGAGCGTGGACACAGCAGTTAACGGGTGAAGAAGGCGTGGACTTAAATTCCCTCTGTGTCCAGTGTGCTGGACGAGCCCCGTCCGCCACCCACAGCTTCTATTGCTACCGCTGCAATGTGATATCGGCACTGTATTTATAACCTGTAGGCTGATCCACAGACACTGGGAAACACAGGGGATATGTATTAAACCTGCAATGTTTGTCCAGGAAACGGCGGTGGATCTCCACAGATCTTAACATTTAAGATGATTAGGCTACCCGTGCAGGAACTGCAAAAATAGATAATCAACTGCAATTAACATTTCTATATTCAAATCCTACTCAAGTAGAGGTATTGTCAGCAACATTTAGGCTACTTAAGTAAGATGCTCTCTGCAAGAAAAAGTAAGATTTTTTTTTTTTGTCATTGATTCTTTATTCCTTCAACCATGAATACCAAGAGAAGCAGGCCAGTGTCCAGAACAAGCCAGCCCATTAAAAAACTGTCTTCTTCTTTGTTATGTTAGGGATAAATCTCCATTTTCTATGCTAATGATCGATTAAGTGATTGACTGATTAATTGATTACCCTAATGACAGTCTCTTAGAATCAGAATCTACATTTATATACTACTGATGTTTGTTGGAGACACTCTCTATTCTAAATACATCTGAAGACTCTTCTCTTCCTTACAATCAAAATCTCTAAAGACCTATGATAATTCTTTTATTATGCTACTGAAATATCTCAAAGTGATAGAAATGAACTATACTGGGTTGTGGTAATCTGGTGAAGATAAGAGGGAGTCAAGCATTAGTCCCGTGGTACGAAGGATTAATACAGAGACAGGCCAGGTCACTAGACGGGATTTTCTTTAACTCATAAACATAATTAAGTTTTACACATAATCATGGTTAAGTAATTTAGAAATACAAAGTGATGATTAAGAATAGTTAGACTGAACACTGATGTTAACTGTTTTTTGTACACTTGAGCACTATGATATGAACTGTTTTTATCCCTAACTGTTAATCTAAGTGTGTAATTTGTGATTTGTTTAGGATCTTTGTGTTGTAAACAACCAACCTCCAGGTTATGTTCCATTGAAAAGCAATCAAGGTCCCAAGCCAGCTAGACAGAGAGTATAGTTCATAAACAGTCAAACATGCTCTTGCATGATATATAAATATCGCATAGTATTTCCTATGCTGATTTCTTCCTCCCCTGAAAACTAACTAGTAACTATACTTAGCAGATAAATGTACTGAGTTACTTTCCACTGGTGCCAACAGTGAATTGCTGATGGTTCTCTGCCTCTCAGCAGGACACACATGACTGGCACCGAGCCAGAGGCAGTCATTTTTATTACATTCTGGTCAAGAGTTCAGTGACAATAAACAAAAACAAGAAATTATGCAGAGTGAAAAAGAGGGGAGGGGGTTTGTATCAAACACAGTGATGGGTTTATTTAGCATAGAGACACATTCTGCAAAAACACAAGCTTGCATGTCCCACATACCAATGCTCCTCTGGTAGACATTAGTCCTGTGCAAGCTACACATTTTGGAAGGAAAAATAATGTAATCTGAATTCATTCTTTTACAATAAAAAAAGAAAAAAACATTTTTCAATTAACATTTCTCCACGTCGAATCACTTCATGTCAGTCTCAAGTAGCTGAAGTAGCTCTCCAAAATAAGATGTGGAGTAGGCTACAGGTGATATTTTTTGTGTCGGATACATGTTTGATCAACATCTTCTCAACATGTTATTGGACCAGAGTCTCCTTGTTTTCAGAATCAGGGCGAAATACTTTGATTGGGAGTTCCCTGCTTCAAACAATAGCTGATTATCGCAGTGAACACCTTTAATACTAGATGTATAATTCTATGAAGGTACTGGCTTTGAAAACAGTGTGTAGAACTTTGTGTGAACTTTAAGGGGAATCCAGGCGTAGTGAGAGTCATATACACTTGTATTTTCTTTCCGGATTTCTGTGGAAGCAGGAGTTGATTTGGCATGATAACATAGACTCTAGTTTCCCTTCATTATACCACTTCCTGTTTCTTTCTCACACTACTTTGTGCTTATTCTATATGTAGCTTTTTTTGTCATCTTTGCTTTCCTCTTCCACTTATCCGCAGGCCAACGCTGGAGAGAAAAGTAAACTTTTCTTTGGAATTTCAGGGCTGTGTGAGTAAGGCTCTCGCTCTGTGCGTGTGTGTTTGTGAGTGACTTTACAGCCTGTGTGTGTATGTCTACTTGTGTGAAAAATTTCCCATTATGTGTACGTGAATGTATGTGTGTGTTTGTGTGCATGTATTCATGTTATTTATAGTATGCTAATGTGCAATTGGATTAGCTATAAACAAAGTCTTACTGGGTCTCTCTGATGTGGTGCCTTGGCACAGCATTTGCAGGCTGCGACACACAGGCTCAAGTCTACCTGATTAATATTTTGTTCATTATCATGGTGCATGCTGTACATAGACATGTATATTAGACAGTAACACTAATGCTCGCATTGAAGTCTACACTTTACCAAGAAAGGTGACTGCACTAATGCAACAACCATAGTCAGTTATCGACTAAAGTGCAAGCTAGGAATGCATTTTTTGCAGTAATAGAGCTAAACAAAAGTCTGTAAGCATTTCTCTTGAAATATTCGGAACATAGTTGACCTGTAAACTTCCATCATTGTCAGAGCGCAGCAGACATTCAACAGGTAAAGTATATAAAGTGACAATGCGGATGCTGCTGCAGCCAAACATTATAGAACTACACTGTTTTTTGTCAAACCAAACAAGAAAACTGCGTTACTTTAGGTCTGGAAAGTAATATACTCTGTCCATTTTGTACAGCCCTACGAATAGATGTTTTTATAAAATCAATCAAATGCACATCAAAACTGTAGAGGGAGGGGCATGCATCAGTTGTTTTGTGTGGTTATTTTCATTCCCAGACAACAGAGTAACATACATCCCTGAATAGATAACCTCAGGAAAACATCTACTATGCAAGGACCTATTTTCCTTCACTGTCAGTCTTTCTCTCTCCTTCCTGTCTCTCCATCTTTTAACATGGCAGCCAGCTTATAACAGTGGACATCAACCCAAGAGAGGGAGCCATGGGAGGGCTGACTCTTTATAGACGTGTACTGCTCAGCAGGAGGATCGGACAGATGTGCACATAGAGGTGGGGCGAGAGACTGAAAGAGAAGGGGAGAGAGGAAGCAAACAGTTTGTTTGAGGAGTGAGACAGCACAGTCTTCGCTGTAACCACACACCATCAGGGATTAGGCGTTTAAAGGGAGAAATGACAGGGATTTGATAGGAACCTTTGAGAGAATGTTTTCTCTCTCTCATTCCAAAATAGGCTTGGGACTGGAATGCAACCCCCCAAACACACAAACACAGACACTCAGACAAGTTAATTCCACCCATGCCCTTTTAAAGTCAATCTGCTGTTATGAAGGCAGGGATAAGCAGTAAAGAAAACAGGGGAAAAAAGAGGGAAAAAAACATTTAATTCATTTCTTGTGTGTAAGCTTGGAGCAATGAGATAGTAAATATCCAATCATGGTGTCACAGAGAGGGATATTGGTTTATGTCATGCTCTGTCTGTCTCTATTTTATTTGAATGTGAGTTTGCGTGTGTGTGTATCCATATGTAATTTCCCTCACATTTTAAATTTCATAAAGTGCTTAACAGTAACACACCAACAAAAAGCCAACAGTTTAAAAACAAGAATAATTTTTACATAGTCACATAAGACCCCAAACCAAGGTATTTATGAAGATAGACGTCTTGATTAGCAATAATAGCAACAATAGTGGAAAACAGCAAATGAATCATTAAATTCTGGACTTCTGTGACTTCCTTAATCAGCGCCACATCCTCTCCCTGATTTCAGACAAAATAGCCTGTTAGAGTGTGGTGCGTGTCAGAAATGAGGCATTTATGGCTACATGATAGGTCACACGTACACACATCAGATTAACCAGTGAAGGTTTGGCTTCTGTTAACCTTCACAGATACTAGAGCACTCATCCTTCGCTGACATAAGCTCCCTTAACAGAAATAGAATGGAGAGCAGGGACATAGCTGGTGATTTTGGGTTAGGGGGATGTTACTTAAAAGCTGGTGAGGTGAGAAACAGAGCAGGGAGGGTAATGAATGTGAGACAGCTGGTTAACAGGTTCCAGAACAAACCACTCTGACTAGATAACTAAGTAAATGGAGTGTGAAATGGGGACTGACAAGGTGGAATGGCACAAAGTGGGACTAACAGTGAATTCACATTTCCATCTACCTCTTCGAAGTTCCCTCATATGGTCCACAAGTAGGCAAGAAATCAAGACCAGTCAAAATGTGTGTGAAGCAAAACTGTGAAACACAGGAGTAAAATTTGGTTTAAAAATGGTCTTGAAGCATAAAAGTTGAAGAAATTTTCACCAGCTTTTGCAGCCTGAAATTATACTGCTGGTCGACATAATATTCATAAAGCAGATGAGAAACACAATCCATGTTGGATCTGGTGTGGATTGTGCATGTTTCCATTAGCAGGAGACAGGCAGGTAAAAGATTACATTAAAACTCAGTGTCAGTATACACATGGTTTTACTCATAGTACTAAACACTGAGCATTGACTTGTAAATTTTACTTGACTCTATAATGCAAAATAAAACCAGACTTTCCTCTGTTTTCCAGCTGCAAAAAACAATGCATTTGAACTTGGCAAGGCAAAGCTGTGGGCCATGTGCAACCTCACTTCACCTCACCATCAGTTATCCACCAATTTATAGAGGACAGATTTTTTTTTCTTTGTTATGTTTTTTTCAGTGGAAGAATGAGATGAAAGAAGAGTGAAGTAGTGGCATTAATTGATGGAATGAATGTTTATGTATTATGGCTTTCTGAAACAAATATAATAGTTAAGCCCATGCGTGAGACAAAAGATGGAGTCATCATCTGTGTCATCTGCTGAAGGATGGGAGAGAGAGAGAGAGATCTGGAAACCCAGAGGTGAATAAGAGAATTTCTAAGGCTAGTTTGGCAAGGGACATAAAGCCTTAGTCCATCTGACCTAAGTTGTGACCTCTACTTAGAGTGTAAACAAAGCTCCTACTGTGGAAATCTTCTGTTCTGAGGAGCTTGATCTTTTCCTGCAGCCCGCATTAAATTTTGGGAAATGTAAGTAGTTAGTATAGTGGGGATTTGATTGTTATTTAGTCTTGTATTTCTGCATTTTTAACATTTTATCCCTTTTTTTTTAACAGCTGATCTATGGCATCATAGTGTGTGGCCTATTTGCACTCATGCGTATAGGAATACAATACAGTAGCCCAATGGTTCACAAAATGTATTGTCAAAGGAAAGGCTTGTTTAACTGGCAAGATACAGTGGTGACAATACAAATAAATTATAGCATAAACTTCAACTTATGTGGACTTTTTCCGAGGAGCATTTTATTTTATGGCTTCAGCATGGCCGTATCCACAGCAGTCTGCCTGTCTGTGCCTGGTATGAATACTGGAAGCAGATTGGGGAAACGAGGAACAGGTGTGTACACAGGCAAGGGAAGTTCCAGTCATTACAAAATGAAAAACAAGTGAGCAGGTAGTAAATACTGTATGGGGACACCTGGTGGGCGGGTAGAGTATGACAGGTGACTGACAGGAGGAGGGGGCAGGTCTGGAGATGAATGGTGTGTCAGTGTACCTCACCCAAACGTATTAAATTTGTACCTCGAAATCATTGAGGAAAAGCTGAGGAAGCCTTGTGTGAATGGTTAATTTTAGAGAAAACTCCTAATGGCCTTAAACCGGATTTAACTGCTCTATTAAGTTGACTTGGGTACATCTGGTCACTTTAATATTTCCCATTAATCGCGACTGAGTGGTCGATCCTCAAAAAAGCTGCAAGCGTCAAAGATGGTTGGACCTTGTGCACTTTTTAAAACCCCTACCAGCCACTTAGAGCAGGATATTTAGGTCAAATGACTGTCCACTTTGTTGATATCACTCTCTGTAAATTCTGGGTAATTAAGTCTTTAAGACTCTTAAAAAACCAAAAAAAAAAAGGAAACACTAGCATTTCCCACTGCCACTCGAGGATACCAGGTAACCAGAAGAACTCTTCTTTTTTGTCTGTATGCAATTACGCATGACATCATGTTACTAAATAATAGGTCACATTCTAGGCTAATGCCCATATCCATATTTGGGTCAGGCCTCACTCTTCTGAGTACATCAACATGGTCCTCATGCATGTCACAGACAGATTACCAGGGATTTAGCCTGTTTATGCTACAATATGCTGGTGGTTGAGAGGTTAGAGTAGGGTGACAAGTGAACAAGAGTTTCCTGTGTATGTGAGTGTGTGTGGGCATGTGTGCAAGAGGGAGGGAAATAGATAAAAAAAACAGGATGATAGATTATACAACTATTTCAATGGTATAAAATTTCATCGGAAATCCTACTTTCAGTTCAATCTTGATAAAACACTCAAAGTGTCTTGCGACCCATTTAGTGTCCCGTTGCTCCCATACCTACCCCAAACTCACTCTGTCTTCCTCACTAGCACAAGCACACACACGTGCTCGCTCATGTGCACGTATGCACACACAAGAGGGTGTTATCAAGCTGCTGTGTGTCTGAAGTGTTGTTTTTATATTGCAGCCATATTTCATTTTGGCCTACTTTCTTTAAATTGCCTATGGGGTTTTGAATGGGTAGAGGAACCATCACATTTATATATGAGATTGAAGGAAAAGAAAGAGAGGTGGGAGACTTGTTTATGTTCTTATTCATTTTCTTCCTCTCTGTATGCTGTCATTTTTCCCAGAGTGTTTCATTCCCTTTAATTCCTCTCTCTTTCATGTGTCCTTAACACATTCCTCTCTCTTCTCTCCCTAAGCATGTGCTGCTATGCAAAGTAGGTTTAATTGCTGTAAGAACTCACAGGTGAATATGGGGAATGACACATAGAAACACAGGAGAAAGGGGGGGGATACACTCCCTGGATACTTGTATGAAGGTGTTTTAAAGTTTTTCCTCTAAAATAAACAGGATGTGGAAGGTGACTGATGGTGCTGTGGGTAGCATCCCCTTCAGTCTATTTCAACATGTGTATTTCATAAAATGTCAGTTCTGCCCCTGCTGTTCATTGGATTTGCTTTCCTGCTGCTGCGATGCAAACTTCCAGAATGTTTAATGTGACTTTTGTCCTGTAACAAATGGCAACTCAGTGGATTTATAGATCATGTCCACCAGAGAGCGTGTGGAAGAGAGGGTTTGAAAAGGCAGATGATAATCATTTTGATTCATTTTGAGCTTGACACATTGACTTGTGATTGATTTTACCATCAGAAAAACAAAGTTCACATATAGACACACACACAAGCATTATCTGTCCCTGACACACACACACACACTCAACATTCATGAACATAATGCCTCTTGCTGGCGACTTTCAATTTGTTGCATTAAAAAGAAAAAGAAAACTAATTTTGAAATCACTTTGGCCTTTGACACAGTAGAAGCTTATTTGCATACAGACTATATGTCTCTGTGGGGTATGAGTGTGTGTGTGTTTGTTTACGTGTGTGTGTGTGTGTGTGTGTGTGTGTGTAATGCAGTCTTTCCCATGCACATTTATTCAAATCATGAAATCAAATTAAAACAACATACGTCTCCAGTTCACACTAGACATCAGCGAGGACACAGCAGGTGAATGCAAATCAAAGTAGGCCTACAGCTGTATGGTTGAGAAATTAAAATGAAGCTGCATTCACATCAACTCCTGATGGAAATCACTGAAGCCACAAATTGTCACATGCTGCTGACATATTAAGCATAGCTAGTTCTGTGTAGATTGTGTGTATACGGGTAGTCAAGTGTGTTTATGCAAGCCAGGCAAATTTTGTCCCGATTAGCTGTTTTAATAAGATTTGTACTTAGCTGCTCAGCAACTCGCCAGTGAAAACAAGTCCAACTAATGTGGCCTTAATGACTGCGATTACATAGATATTACATTGGATCATTGTTGTAGATGTTTTGACAAATCTTTAACCCTATCCTCATGCTTTAGCTAAAACATAAATGAAATGAGAAAGATGGGAACTGTTAATAAAGACAATTATGAAGAGATGCCCTACACAAGTCTGTCATAACAACACGAGGGACGTTTGGGGTCTCAGTGAATCAAGCTGTAAAATGTGATTATCCACACTCAATACTGTCTGAGGAATGGTTTTGCTCTGCCTGCATACACCTGCTTTGACTATTACATTGCTATCACACTGTCATTACCTCATTGATTGTTTGCAAAATGTCAAGAAGGCAGGTCTTGTGTGGTGTGAGCCTGTCAAAGGGCAAAAAGAAGAGAGGAAAGCAGACTGCTGTTGATAGCACTTCATTTTTTTGTGAGGACCGTGGTGGATGATGGGTGATGACCCTTATCCCTGAGGTATTTTGGTTTAGTGTCTTTCTGTCCCATTTCTGTTTCTATTTGTTGACCTGGATGGACTGAAGCCAATGTCAGTGAATGGATGGCAACACAAAAAAGGGAGGGGGGGGTAGTGTGAGTGCTGCAGCAGGAGATGAGTGAAGGGATTATAGGGGTGGGGGTAAGTTAGATTCACTGTCAGGCACTCACACATCTTTTCTTGTTCTTGGGAACCAAGGCAGGATTTGTAGGGGCCTTCATTCCAAATAGAAAATGAATCGCTCATAAAGACGTTAGATATCATCTAGTGACTGACACACCATGTGCATGGGAGTGTATCAGTGTGTATGGTAAATTGGATTCAGACAAAGCACAGAACCTGATATGAATTCAAGTTATTTCTCTTAGTCTGCTTGAGTCTCTCTTTTTTCCTACTTGTCTCTGGACATTTATGAAGCACATTCATAAAGCCCCTGGATAAGCACAAATCTTTAAGTCAAGTTAAAACATTTAACTTGTACAGACACATTTTCCCCAGTTGCGTGTTTCCATTGACTTTTTAATCAAATTTATCTCATCTGTTCAAACACAGGATGATATTAGTTGTTAGATGTCCTGGACTTAACAGACAATTTTATGACTAATACCTGTGTCTTAACATTGTCCAGCCAAACTAAAGCCAACCACTGGTTTGAAACCCAAGACAAAAACTTTCATTCATCTATTTATTAATTTTTTAAACCACAAGGCTTTAAATGTAACATGCCATTTTGACATATTTGCTCAAAAGCCTTAAGCCTCTTTTACACTGGTTAAATAAACTGCTTAAGTCAGGCTTTTGTGAGCTGTGGCCTCACAGTAAGTTTCAAAAGCACACTATCACAGATGAAAGTGTCTCTAATGGAGGCTCCTACATTTTCACAGCAGCACCAAACTGCTAATGAGACGCAGTTTACCAGTTTACACGGCCACTAGCAGCTCGTTCCTCCCTTGCAACTGTGTGTTTGCTCTGTAACTAGCAAACCACTTAAAAAAAAAAACACTTATACCTTAAGTATTGACACACAGTATCAGACACTCTCCTCTGGGAAGGATTCATAAGAAATGCCTGTATGTACAAACAAAAAGTGGCAGGCATTTGTTCTTCTCACCAATACATTGATTCCAGTGAATGGACAGCATAGTATACACACAGTGTGTCCCCAAACACAATTAAGAGGGCTCTGAGTGTGCACAAATAGGCAAGTGCTTGAGAAGTGTAAACAATAAAAGGAAATATCCATCTTAATTTACAACAACAAAGATGTTCTTTCAATAAATGAATTATTTTTGAAGAATGAATGTCCTCATACCTTTCTTTAATTTGCCCCGAGTCCTCTTAGTCATTTTCTAATCAATGAAGTTCTTTTCTTCAGCCATTTGTTTTGAACCAGTCTTGTGGTTTAATCATTACAATGTGGTACTAATCTACTGGTGCTAATGACTTAATACCTTTTTAGTGGAGATAGCAAATTATATAATATTTGATGCACTTTTAGACATAGCGGGAGAAATGTGCTTGCGTGAGCATACTGTACATTTGTGTGTCTGTTCACAGTCTGCAAGTAAATAATTGCATATATTTCAGCCTATATGCATGTGTGCAACTGTGTGAGTGTGATTTTTCCTTCAAGGCTCAGGGTTTAAAGGGAATTGCATTCAACCTTGCGTGAGTTAGAGAGATATGTTACAGAAATGGAACGGGTCTTATGACAGAAAGATACACAGTGGAAAGTGGACCCATGGCAGTGAAGGGCAGACTGTTAACGGACTGATACATGAAAATAAGGCAACGGCAAAGCAGTGGACTGTAACCTGCATACTTAAGTGCATATCACTTTAGAATTGATTAAAGTGATGTTGCTTGAAGTAAAATGATTCAAAAATACAGAGGTGGCATGGTATGTGTTGAGATATAACAGATATCAATCTGTAAAAGTCTGTGGTATCAGAGAAAGCAGTGGACTAAAATGCACACACAGAGGCAGGCTGATACAGTGAAGACAATTAATGGACCAAACAAGGCTTTCAGGCAGATGGGTGGATAAGCAGGGAGGTGAGCAGGCAGAGGCAAAGTCTTCACATGGGGAACGCATAACCAGAAACAGGGGCAGATGAAGTGACTCACACTACGTTTACACATGGCCGGCTATTTTCATGAACGGACATTTCACCCTCTCCGTTTACAAAAATAACATTGTGCACACCTGTCCGCTTTCATTTACACTAACCTATATGCCGTCAGAGAATGCCAAACCTGTAGGTGGCAGTGTAACAAAAAGCTCAAGCCCATGTTAGCTAATCAGAATCATGAAAATAGCATGAGTAGAGGAAGGCAGATCTTGGGACATAAAGGAGAGGGACATGGTCTGAGAGCAGTGAAAAGAAGCAGGAGTGATCTGTTTCTTCTGGTGGATTTGATAATGAAACTCATCAAAGGGAAGCATTATGGGAAAATACACTTCAGATAGGCCTATTTAACCACTGTTGCAAGGAAAGCTGACAGCAATATTGTACAACATGGTGTGTTCTGGTCTATTAGTTTGAAATCAGTTTTGGTGGGAGGGCAAATTTATTGGCATATAAAAACAACAATGAGTATTATTATTATTTCTTTATTTATTTTTTAAAGTTTGTGAAGTTCAGGCAACTGAAACTTCTCAGCAACAACAATGTATCAGTGATGGATAAAATAATGGCAACATCTCCCTCAGAGTTTAAGGACCCCACTGGTCGGTGTTACAAGATGTGTCAACCAACACTTCAACATCCTCTCTTTAAAGAGAAACTATACAAGATTTGCACCTTAATTAAACAGCTTGGCAGTAATTATGATGGTTAAATGACGTTATGGGGAGAATGGAGGCTCTCCACCTAGCGTCTCTTGGCTGAAAACCAACCTTGCAAGATCAGCGCCCTCTGACCCAGTGTCCCAGATCTTGTCTCACGAGAAACATGGACTGCTTTACAGCACATGCCCGGTAATCCATAATCCCTTGTTAACGTTTCCGACAGACATCGCTCCACGGATTGCCTTCTCGCCGGCGTTGTTGAAAACAAATGCACATGGCCGGGGGAAGGAGGAAGAAGGGATAGTGGTGAGTTTTTACCACAGTGAAAATGTGCACTCCGAAACTATAGGGGGAGCTCTGTAGAGTGAGAAAAAAAAAAACGACCAAAACAGCGAAAAAGCAACCGACTTGCATAGTTACCTTTTAAATACTCAAACTGTACCTCCAGTTGAGGACATTCGGATGACTTGTTCCAATTAAACATCATGACAGATCTCCAGCAGTCTTTCTCTCAGTTGGAGCTGGCTCCCTGAGGCATGATATGGCAGGTGCCATGGCTTCAGTGTGAAAAAAGCATTTCCATTTCAATTTATTCAGATATTGCTTTGTTGAGTAGTCTGAAAAACCACTTCATGCAAGCATTTATTTTTCCCAGAAATTCACATGTTTTCATTATTCATTCTTAAGTTCATAATTAAGCAAGTTAATGAAGACACACCTCCTGACTTTGGCTAGTGAACAACCTTCTCTACATTCTGTGGCACAGCAGCTGCAGTCAAAGTCCTTTTATGCTTCTGCACCAGCCACAGTCAGGACCAGAGGTAATATATTTTCGGTTTGTCTGTCTGGTTCTTGTAAATGTGATATCTCAGTCATAGCTTGTGGGAATTTCTTCACATTTGGCACAAACATTTACTTGGACTCAAGGATGAACTGATTAGATTTTGGTGGTCCAAGGTCAAACACTTTTTGGCCACGAGTCAAGACTTCACACAGCAAGTATGACAATAATTCACACAAAAAGCGATGTTAGTCTGGAGCTATAGTCTGAGTAGTAAAAGCATACAACTTCAAGACATATATCTGCAAATGGCATACAGTATGTTTATGATGAGGTGAGAAAAACATCCAATATAACTGTAAATCCTCTGGGTAATACACCATGTGCTGCAGTGGTTATAGCATTATTACCTTAATACTTTTGCTGCTTGGAGAGCATGGTCATATTTTTATTGCCAGAAAGGGTCACTTGTCAAGAGAATGCAAATACAGGTTTAAAAAAAAACAAAACAAAAAAAAAACAAACAACCAATGTTGTCTTTCCCTGGTGAGGACAGTTCGTAGAAGTGGGAAGGGGGATTCGATGCACATGCTGTGCCACAGACAGAAGAAATGCATTTTATACACAAGATAAAATATTTAAAATAACTGCAAATGTATATTTATTTACATTTATGACTACACATTGCTGCAGGTTGAATGTGCAGCGATGCATATACACACTCGTGAACACTGGAATCCTTTCCAGGCATTTTCTTTGAGTGTGTATTTGTTAAGTCATTTGTAACTCCCCCAGTATTAGCGAGGACACGTGGAGTGAGAATCACAGGGGCAAAGCCTGTCTTGCAGTGACAGCACTTTTCAACACAATAAAAGCTCTGTGCAAGTTGCCAAAATACATGGCTGCATAATGTGTCTTCATTTTCAACTGCGGAGTAAATGTATATGAAGAATGAAAATAGGGGAGGAGAATGTCTTCGGTTGTATTTTTTTTTTCTTGTCTTTCTGGAGGAAGGACTGCTCCGTGCAGCTCTGTTTAAAGTTGATGCCAATTAAATTCACTGCCTGGCCCCATCTTCCTCTTCCTCCTCTCTTATCTTCTAACCTTGAAACCATTGCCCCTCATCAGCCTCCCGTGACACATACAGGGATCACACATACACACATACACAGATACACAAAAATGACACAGGTTGTACAAGATGCCCCAAGAACTGAGTCCATGCTGAATGTTTTCTTGTGTAATATGTCCATCATTAGTGTTTGAGATAGTAAGCCACACATGCATAAGCACACCCTTGATTAATTCATTTTGAATTCATGATTCATTTAGTTAAAGCTAAAAGCTTTACTCTCTAATTGCCTCAGTGTAAACTCTGAAAGTCATCCTATATGTTAGAGTAATATTGAACTGACTCCATTGTTATAATTATTTCTGATTTTTATGAAGGCTCGCCTTCTTGCCTACACAATTATCAATATGATAACCTTGCTGTGCTCAGTCATTCCAAATATGAACTCTGCTCAAATCAATGGGAATCTTTGAAAAAGTGTTCCTTTTGATAATAAGCAGCGCTGAAGGAAGAAGAGACAGAGAACAAGCTGATTGCTTGCATTCAAATGAGTTTACATTTCCTCTAAGTGTTTTGCCTCTGTGAATCATCACTTTATTGTGGTGACAGGCTTCGAATGTGCTCCTGACCCCAGGGGTTGCTTCAAGGGAATCATTTAATCAGTATAGTCTTTAAAGGGAACTTTGCCAAGTGAGAGGCCAGACATAGAGCAACTCAGAGGCCCTTATGATCAGGCCTCTCTGGGAAATGATGACCGCACCTGAAACAGGACAAACTAAAGGTCATTCTTTAAGCCCTGCCTGGGAGTTGAGTGGAGTGGCTGGGACTTCACTCAAGGTGCCCAGTCAAGGCTCACCTAAAAGAAAAAAGTCCATTGCCATGTGGGCTTACCACTTGAAAAGACATGTGTTAAGGGTCTAGGCGTAGACAGTGGCCTTGGCAGAGTGACTGCTGGAATTTGGATGCTGGCTGCCGGGTTGGTGTAATATTACATCATTGGCAGAGAAAGAATCAAAGGGGGTTGAGACATGTGGGGATATTCACAAACTCCTGGGAGAGTGCCACAGTCTCATTTATTTCCAGGATGGATAAGTGAACGGGAGGTGAGCCTGTGCTGGTAGTTGGTGTTGTGCTTGCAACTGTCATACGATGCCAGGTGATCACGCTGCAATCCTTTATGTTCGAACATTTACTGTGGTCATGGGCCCTGGTTGGTGAGAACAAGTGGCTGAAATGTTTCTTAGCAGAGTGTCAGGGTTTATTATTAGAATAGAGTGGAGATATATCAGATATCTAGAGTAGGACAACTGCTAATTTGCTTGGAACAGAATCAACTGAAAATGCATCCCCATGCATCCAGGGACATCCAGCTGAGACGAGACCCTCGATGCAGCTCACGCTTGAGGGACTAGTCCTCCCATATGGCCAGGAAATACTGTGGAAACCCGAGGTCAGGGCACTGGACAGGTCCAATTTTGACATTTCTAAGTCATTTTATCCATAAACAAATAAATTCCAAACTGTATTTCTCCCCCTCTCATCCCTACATGGGGGTTATGTATATCTTCCTCAAGATCAGGTCCTCATCTAGATCTACCCATGCCTCCACAGTGTTTGTGAGTTCAGCAGCTCATGTTCATTTGTAACTTCACTGCAGGGAAGCCCTGGTTAAACTTCTTAGACATCAGGCAGTCCCTCTTCAGTTTCAAGTGTTACCAAGGAAGTTGATACTCCTTTATCCACTGTGCATCTACAACCACCCACCTTGTGGCGTTAAGTAAACCATGGCACAAGAATGATAGATTATGGGACGGAAAGAACAGTCACATGCATGCCATAGCAATAGAGACGTTACCATTCAAGCTCATATTTAAAAGGATAAAGCTAATTCACCATGGATGCTCCATGCAGCAGCTGTATTAAACAATGCATACTGTATGGATCTCTTCAGGTCATTTCTTTTGCCGCCGAGTACTGTATGTGTGCTGCTGTGCATATGAGTGCATGTTGGTGTGTGCAAGGCCTCGTGTGGGATGAGAGTGTGTGTCTATATAGGTCCCGTTGGCAGCATTGATACCCTGACTATGAGCTAATAGACCCATCAAGCTGTCCCCCCAGGTCATACAAGGTTCTGTAATTGAACCACTGAGGATTTTCCACTAACCTGTAACTACCATTACTCTCTCTCACACACATACACACTAATGCACTTGAAGCCCTGTGGCCCCCACACACACCTACTCCAGCTGCTTTGTGAGTACTAGCGTTTCTTCACACATCCTGTCCTTCCAATTTCTAATTCTCTATCTGTCCATAAGCCCATGTACCATATTCTTTTACTTTGCTATTCCTTTCTCTGACCTCCAGTTTTGCCCACATAATTTGAAACAGTGTCAGCATTGTATTATATAGGTCATCTTTTCTCACTGTTACATAGACATCTTTTGTAAAACAAAGAAAACCTTTACAGTTAAAAACTCATTTTAGCTTCTTCGTAACCATTGGTCGTCAATAGTGAATAGTTTCAATGCAGATGATGTTGCTTTTCATTTCTGGAAACACTAAACATCATCATTCGATTGATTTTCAGGATGGGCATGCTCTGTAATTATTTTCTATATACCATATCATTAACACACATTTAAGTAACATATTCTCTTATATGATTTCCTCAACACAGTAAGTTAAAACAAATTGAGATCAGTGTAGCAGTATTTAAATATTTTATACTATGTTTAATGAGTATCTATAGTAATTGAATAATTACCACATTCAGACTTTGGTTTTTATTTCAAACTATGATTAAAAGAAGATTGTCTTGTTCATATAATTGCTGAGATTTAAAAATGACCTCATAAGCAGTTGTGAACAGCAGCTATAACAGCTTCTGTTGTGTGTGTGGCTGTTGGTGTTTGTGGACGAATATGTAAGAAGAGGCCAGACAGCACGCACACATACTGACAGACACGGGGACACAGCCAGAGGAGTATTTTGCATATCATTGATATTCTGCTTAGCTGCAGAGACAGCAGCATCCATTGCCCACTATGGTAAATACATAACAAAGCAATTAATATAACAGTAACTTCTGAAATATTGCCAGTGAGAAGGATATGATCCCTCTGGATTGAATTCGCAGTTGTATAAAAAGAGTGCAATGATTTGAGAAATAAAACACTATTTCTCAATTTTATCAACCCCAACCCCACCGGAGTTACTTAATATGAACTACTATACATTTCTACAAATCAAATACTGAGTGAAATATGATTTTACACATCAGTGGAATGAATTCTGTGTGTCTTTTTTAATACAAAATTCTGGCTCATAGTGTCCTAAATGTCCCTTTTCAGCAAAGACATTTGAACATGGTTTTATAAGCTTTTCTAAAAGAAGTGAGGTTGCAGTGCACTCGGTTTCGCATAGAATATAGTCAAAGGATCCAGGCTGCTTTGGCATCAACAGCACCGCTGCAAAGAACATTTCACTCACTCTCACTTTTTTATTTTGGTGAAGCAGAACTCCACTGCTGAGATCACTGGTGTTGAGCTTACACCTCCTGGCCCTCACCACCAGGACTGTCTGTAAGAGGGTGCCTACAGGCTGTATGCCAGTTTTCACTGCCTGAAACTTAACAAGCTCTGGGAGTGTGTGGTGGCAAAGTGGCAAGAGCCTCCCTGTGTCACAGCCCATATCTGGGGTTTTGCAAACTTCACTAGAGTGGAGGGGAACGCCGCTGTCCAATGCCAGGGCACTGATTGAGTCAAAACTGAGCTGACTGCCTGGTACCTGCTTCCGTTAAGTGGTTGGGGGATATGGGACCAACTCCCTGTGAAGGACAAGGAGTTGGTGTGTAACGTTATATACTGTACTGTAATGTACCTCAGTGTGGACACTGATGGCCAAAAGTTTAGAGCTGTCGGGTGTCTCTCTGTTAACAGCATTTAACAACCTGTAAATGCTACTGACATGTTTGTCTATTGATCACAACTTAGAAGAGTCTTACGTCTGTGGGTGTAGTTTCTTTTAGAAGACACAGTTTCAGTCTCTGAAATTGTGTCATGTCCAGTTAATCAAATTTACATCATCCTGACCGGAATGCTCCTCCCAAGATGGGTTGAAAATGAGTCCGATTTTGGGCGAACAGGCCTTTATAATAGGGATGAAAAATCAGCAGAATTTTTAATATTTAATGATTAGGCATTACTCTTTGAAAAGACAATGTTTTTATTTCTATTAAATTCTGCCCAAATGACAGCCCACATGGTGTTGAGTATGTACTGAAATGCACAATTTAGTGGTGGATGTCTACTACCTATAGATTAGAGCAGATTCCATGTAGTTATAGCAAACACACTACCATGTGTATTTGGCAGTTGAACAGTGTGTAGTGGAAAATTAAAATGTAAAATGTTATATAATTGTTTGTTGAAGTCATATTTCAACATGTGGACAGACACACCAGTTCCTGGGCTGTGCAGCCCAAATTAGTCAGTAATTATTTTCATTTCTCCTTCTTTATTGATGATGCAGTGTTTACTGATTTGACCTCTGGCTGACCCACGATGTCAAAGTCTCTCTTTCGTCTTCACCTTTCTCTGCCCTTTGACATGTAGTTAGTTCCTGACCTCAATATTACCCCGTGACATGATCCAGGCACAGTCGGCAATAGCATGCAGCTCACTTCATTACTAAGGGATGTAACCCAAAAATAAAAACTCATTTGGAGAGTCTAATTCTTCTTCTGAGTGCTCTGTGCCTCTATTGTTTTATGGGGTCAGCTAATCTGGCATATTAAGAGATGAGCAATTATCCCATGCGCAGCCTGTGTGTAGCTCGGAGGAGAGAGAGAATAAAGATAGGGTCACACAAGGCCAAGTTATTTCTTATGAGGTCTTCGGGTCACTTGTTGACATTAAGTGTGGATCAGGCCTTTATCTGATGTGTAATGTGCACTTAACTCACAATGAAATTGTGAAAATACTGTTCAAGCATGGTACAATTTTTTTTAATTTTCCACATATACCTCTTTGTATTTTTTTATTTTATTTTTTTTAAGTAATTTTAAGTACATCTATTATAATGTGCAAGCTGTGAGTACCCACAGTGCATGTTTCCTCCCTCACATAGTCCCATGACCCAGTGAAGGAGAGAACTGTGTGTGTTGTGTCAAGCTTTGTGTGGGAGACAGACAGGCCAATTACCCTGCAGTGGCACTCTAAGCCTGATCCCTCAGCAGCTGGGTCAATGGGTGGTGGGCTAACCCAGGCTTGGTTCACACCAAGGGGGACATAGAGGTGCTCTTTGCACTCTTGTTCTGTCACTGACGCCCAGTCTGGAGCAACAAAGTCAGACACCCTCTCCTCTTAATCTGCTTTAGAGGTAGCCAAGGGCATGTCAACACACTTTAACAACATCAGGCACACACACAAACATACATGCATGGACTTAAATAGGGGTTATACTCGGAAATAAACATGGATTAAGATTTTTAAACAAATTGGTAGGTGTTTAGGCACATGTGCATCGCAAAAATGTCTACAGATAAGACTGATACCACCTGTAGATGCGTGTACATGCACATATGCAGACAAAGGTTAAAATAATTAGGATGTCTGTCGTATATTCACTGTCTGTTTCATACTTTCTCCTTCTCGCTCTCTCTCGCTCTCTCTCACACGCGCAGTTGCTCTTAGTGAGCAGCATACTAAGTTTGTCTTTTTTAACTTTACCATTGTCATATGTCCTTCAGCCATGTCCTCACCAAGCCCCTCTGCTCCACTCTTCCCCTCTCTTTTCTTCGCTCCTTCACCTCTCCCCCCAACAAACCTTTCCCTTTTGCCACCCCCTCTTCTCACATCAGTCTTGTGCACATTATCTCTTCCTGTTCCTTCGTATTTCTTTTCGTCACTTTTTTTTTCTGGAAACATGTTTAAGAGAGAAGCAGGAGGAGGGAAATAATAGAGGGAAGGGAGGACACAGTCTTTGGGATTTGAGTGTACGCCAGCCCGCTTATCCCCCGGTTTGTGTTGTGCTGTGTGAGTGTTCTTAGTTCTCAATCTGTCTGTGGGTGTGTTTGCTTTTGTTTGTTGCCGGCTGCCTTTACTGTTCTACGTCACTTTTGGCAGACCAGCAGGCCTAAAGCAGCAGCCTGCCGAGGCCTCGAGGCACTTTGAGCCAAACATAGAAACATGCAGAGCAACGAGGCAATCACACCCCATTTATCCCTTGCTTCCCAACAAGGTTAGAGCTATTATACACAAAGAAAATCACATAAATAAATAAATAAATAAAGGTAAAGATCACTTGTGGGCCTGTGCCCACACAAATGGGTAAGGCTTTATATTTTGTCCTTTTTTGTCCATTCAAAACAAGTGTGTTTCTTTGCTATGCATTTTCTTCCAGGCAAACTCAATGTACCAGACTGTAATTGACTGTTTTGCCCTCCACTCTGCCTGACATACAAGGGCAGTAACTACCTCACCCCATAAATGCTGCTTTACTTTTTGGTTTTTTTCCTTTTTTTCTTTATTTTTTGAAGGTGAATACTGACTTATTGATAGAGTTTATGGCTGCTTCATGCTCTCAATGCCCTCCTGGCGTATACTGTAGACTTCCTGCTAACTTTAACTGTTTTCTGTGTTCGCCACATCATCAGTGCCTTTCCTTAGCTGATTACTCACTGGGAATTCTCTGCAGACTTAAATTAAAACACGATAAAAACAGAAGAAGATAGAAAATGTTATTGAACTTACTGCATATCAACTTACATTTTCATCCCGACTGCTGTGATGGCATAAATTTGGGTGCGAATGATTCAACAATTGTGTCCTTTAAATTTGGGAGATAAAGGCTGAATTTGTTGGCAATTGTAGTTTATTATTTAACTTCCTGTCTCTGTCCTGATTCTCATCTCTTTCTTCCTCTCCTTTCTGTGTTTCACCTTTCCTCAAAAATACTTGCCAAGTTTATGTATATTTAGTATCAGAGCTCGCTATTGTCTTTGTCAGTTCGTCTGTTGTACTTAAGTTTATGTTTCCTATTTTTCTTTCTTTTTCATTTTTTTGATTTATTGCTCTTGTTGCTCTCATAGTTATCTACCATTTAGTTTCACTGTTGTTTCAGTTTTGTTCCTGAGCTTTGCCTCCATTTTGTGTTCACTAAGTAAGTTGACCATTTTCCCACCAGTGCTGTTTTTGTGTTAATGCATTTGAGATTAATTCAGTTTTTCCCTAAAAACTGACAATAACACATCAGGCAATGTGTTGAGTGTAGCTGATTTTTTTTTTTTTTTTACAGTTAGTACATTAATGCATGTGCAGTTGAATCTACATCGTTTCTCATCACCTTACACCTCTCATTCCTTGTGCTCCATATTTTGCCATGGGTTAAATATTACGCATTCTGCATTAATCACCGGTTAATATTACTATTCATCCACTGATTCATTTTTTCTATATCCTTATGTTATGCAGGAAACATGCTGGCCCAGACGCAGGGTAGGAACTGGACAGGTCGCTATTCCATCACATGAATAATGCATACACGGTCAACCCCTTACTCATACAGGCAATTTAGAACGTCCAAGTCACCTGCTGTGCATATTTTGGAGAGTGGGGAGACAACGAGAGTAACATACTGTAGGTGTTACATGCAAACTCTACACAGAAAATCTGCAGTCAGCTGCGAGATTCAAACAGAAAGATCAGCTGTGACATGTCAGTGCTAAACCACAGAACCTCCATCCTACTATATTATTATTCAGACTATCCATATATTGAAACCTGGAGCAGAATACGGCCTCTAACTGAGCTTTAAGAGTGGAGGACATGCATGCTGTGTATGACTGGTATGCATATTCCTCATACTGTATGTAGCAGCACTTCATAAATCAGACATGATGAGTCAGATTCTTTTTTAATACTAAAAGAAAAGTCACTCCATCTCTAAATCAGCACATTTGACAGGGGAGCTGTTGAAATCATAGCAACATGCACACACACCAAAACCCTGCAATCAGTGAACACACCAAGCATCCCAGCCTGTCGTCTAAATAAAGAGAGTCTGCCTTGGCGTATGTGCCACATTGAGCTGATACTATAATTAGCTGCCTAATCATAATCATTGTTACATTTCTCTCGTTCACTTCCTGTGCAGGGGGAAATCTCAGTCCAATTTACATCATTAAAGTAATTGCCCAACACTTGCTAATGCACCAGTTAATGCCAACTTATGCCAATCTAGCCTCCCTGCTAGCTCTCATTTGCCATGATTAGCCACTGATGCTAACTGAGCAAGTGGTGGCAGACACATCAAGATTTGCATTCTGGCTCAGATGCTCAAAAATATGCTCTAATACACAAGCACACGAGACCTTCATGGATTTGGTAACAGAGCCATCTTAACTTGTTTACTCACTCTCTGTCTCATACACACACACACACAAATATAGCAGATGTCGTCGGAAGCGTCGGAACATATAAGTTCCCGGTCCATGTTCTGGTCCCTGTCTGGATCCCGGATCTGGTCCCGGTCCCGGCCCCGGGCCCGGTGCTGGTTCGGATCCCGGTCCCGGTCCCGGTTCCGGTTCGGGTTCCGGTCCCGGTTCGGGTTCGGGTTCGGGTTCTGGTCCCGGTCCCGGTTCGGGTTCGGGTTCGGGTTCTGGTCCCGATCCCGGTTCGGGTTCCGGTCCCGATCCCGGTTCGGGTTCCGGTCCCG
>OMNW01009672.1:132993-147124 GCA_900303245.1 Selene dorsalis | reverse complement strand
GCATAGTCCAAAAATGCAGCCTCGATAAGTTTATGTGCAAATGCAGGTCAAGGAGAATTTCAAGCATTTCATGGGATGTAATTAACATAGTGAAGCAGTGAGAGCTGCCAGCACCCAGAGTAATTTTGTCATTTCAGCTCACTGAGCTGTCAGAGCAGTGTGAATTCTACTACACCTTATTAAACTATTTCTAAAAGGGGAAAGGTGCAACATAACATCACGAAAAAGTGGTAACCAGTGTTGATCCCCTGAAGTTGAAGTTAACATGATTAATACTGAAATGCTCAGGCGATAAACCTACTGAAATAAATGGAGAATTATTATAATTGTAGATGTTAAGTGGAAAGTCTGGTGGGTGTTTTAGATTTGCTGACGCTTGCTGTCACCAGATCTCAGATCACCTCATAATGCGTCAAATGTGAGGATATTTTGCAAAGATACACGGTCTAAAATCACTTCTTCATTCAATTCAGTGAGAGAAGGCTAGCTATTAGAGACACCTCTTAGTAGTGTGTGAAGTGTGTTTACCCCATGTTTCAGTACTCCATGCTGTGCCTTGTTTGCACTACTGCTCCTAGTCAACAATAAAGATTAGTTGGTCACACACGCTTGCATTTGTGCTTGGGCCTGGTTTCCAAAAAATAGAGCTCTTTATGTTGGCTTTTCCATGAATGTCTCACCCGTTAGGCTTTCTAAAAAATGTTCAACAAAAAGCAAACAAAAGCAAATATTAAGTTACAATAATAGGCATTTTTAAATTGAAACAACTTGATAAATAACTCCTGCCTTTGTGGAGGCTTTTTCTGCTCCATAAATGAGAAATCACTAACTGGCTACAAGCCAGTTCTGACCATTTAACAAGACTAAGGGATGTCCTCAACTCACTGCATGCACAATGATTAACAAATCATTTCTAGGTGAAAAATTGTTTTAGAGTACCAGCAATGGATTTTTCTTCTTATTCTTTAATTTTTTTTTTTTTTACCACCGCCTTGCTGTGTTTTTTACTGCTAATATGCACAGCATTACTATGACTGATGAAAAGCAGTGGCTGGTGAAACCGATTCATCCAGTATCCACAGTAACTAGTGGACCATAAAGTTAATTTATCACTTTGTTGAGGAGTCAGCAAACTCCAAGCTCCAATGTGTCACAGTAACAGTCTGAGACCATGTTGTTTCTTTTAAGCATTAAGCTGTAAACACATTTACAACAGAGACAAATACAAACAGTCCAATAAACTGTGATCAAACAACACAGACTAACCAACTGTGAAACACTGTGGCTGCTGATTTTATATCATCTTTCAATCAGTAGCCCAGTGTACCACAATATGCTTTCAGAGTATAGACTGTAAATGTTCTCTTATGAGTCTGTGGGTTAACTGAGCTCTGTGACAGGGGTTTGATATTAGCAATAGGAACATGTGAAACGCAGCTTGATGTGCTCATTGGAGCATCTAAATTGGCCTTCATTGTGACAAAGGCACTGCGCCACTGAGTGCTCGTCCGGAGCAGAGATAGATGGAAGTTACAGTGGCGCTAACTCTGGTCATAAATTGCTCCCCGACTTTAGAAACGCGTTTTCAAAAAGGATATTGGAAGAGTCATTGGCCTCCATCACCCCATACTTCAGGCAGGCTTCAATAAATAGGGCAGCACGATCAAAGTGCCTCATACTGTCCAAGTGATGGAAGGAGGAGGAGGAAAAAGACACACAGGAGGAGTTGGTGAGAGATACTGTCAGACACTAGCATCATCCCCGCAGTTATGTCTATGATTTTACAGCATTCATAAACCCTGTCACCCTGATGCCTCTCAAATTCTCTGAGAGCTTTTTTGCTGCTGAAGAAAGTGGGACCAGGGGCTGTCAAGAAGGACAGGTAGACCAGTGGATTGATGCTGATGTAAAAGATACGCAGTCAGACTACATCATGCACTCTGAAGTGTCCTTAAAATGCACTCAGGAAGAAAGGACTGAAAAGACTCAACTGTTTATGACTGTAGGTGAAAGAGGAGAGAACAAAGGCAAAGGATGTTGACAACATCTCTGCCTCTCGTTTGGACAGACAACACCCAGATATTCTTCATCTTACCTGTGGAGCATTTCTCCCACTTTGTAAAAGCAGCCCAGGGAAAGCAGCACCAGGATGGCTTTAGACTTCTGGTTGACCTGTGGGGAGCACAGATGCTCTGCCCATCGCTTCAACACGTCCGAGCTCTCTGCCGGGTTCAGACGCACCTGGAAAAGAACGCAACACACAAGGTACTCAAACTAAATCTAAAGGTGAAAATATGCAATTATTCTCTACATTTTTAAAGCTGTCTTTGCAAATAACTATAAAGAAAAGTACAAACTCAATCATACACATATGCAGTATGTATAAACTCATCGCTCACATACCCACACACTCGCAAACTATCCAAACATTACACAGTGGCTGATGTTTGCTGTTGATGGAAGCCGTCACGCTGAGTTACCTTGGCCAGCCAGGCGGCTCGGTTCCACTCCCCGTAGGTCTGCAAGTAGCGGCAGGCGTCGGCCGCCTTGTCAATCAGACACAGCAGCTGTACTCCCTCTGACAAACAGCAGGGTGGAGAGTTTGTACATGGAGGAATACTGGTCTGCGGTGACTAACACACCTCAGATACAAACACGATAATTTCTTTATATACAGTTAACTATAACAAAGTAGGCATATTTATTTATTTCTACTTTTCGAGGAAAAAAATATTGTGACCAAATGTTATAGGAGATAAAGGCCCTAATAAACTAAGGATTATTCAAAGATGTTTTTAAACAGACAGTTTAAACTACCTGCTAGTTTGCCATTCGCAATCATGTTGGTGGCCACAAGTTTGATGGTGGACTGTGAGGGGCCTGAGGAGGTGATGGTGGTCACGAGGCAGGCCTTCAGTGAATCACAGTAGTAGCTGGGGTTGTCTGCGCTCGTCTCCAACAGTAACTGCACTGCCCTGTCCGTCTGAGAGCAACAACAGAGAGATGACAGAGTAACGGCCGAGGCAGCACGGAGGAACAAGGAATTAGCAGCTCAGGAAACCTCACTGTGAGCTGAACAGCACAGAAATGCAAGGAGACATTATCTTGATTATCCTTCTTTTCATCTGGTGGAGATGAAGGCTCAAGCTTGCACTGGGGTCACCGCAGAATGCCCCCTTCCTGTCTGTCCGCTGAAAGACTGCACATCCAACACACAGCCACACAACAGACTGATTGCAGCCTGTGATTAGTGAGCGAGCTGTGACATTGAAGGGGGAGAGAGGTGAATCCTGCCCCCACAGGCAGAGACGTAAGGGGCGACAGAGGCAGCACTTACCATCCATCTTATTTCACCAGGCTCTCCAACACTGCTATGACCTATCTACAACTATGACAATACATTTATATGCACAACTAAAGTGTGTAATGTTATTATGTACTCTATGTACGTGAGAGAGAGGAAGGGCAGTGTACAGTCTTAAAGCTACAGGTATGACAGAGGGGCACAAAATTGCAAAATGGTCAAAACAAAAACTAAGAGTTCATCATCGCGTCTGCAAAAGATGAGATAAATTCCTCATTTTGTTTGAAAACTGGAAAATCTGAGCAGGAATTCTTATCTCATGTCATTGTTGCATCTACAGCAGCCCTGAAGACAGAATTATGTGGGCAGTGTGGGCGGTGTAGTACTTACCTGACCCAGCAGGAGGAGCTGGTCAGCACATTTCTTAGTGTGATCATAACTGGAACGCTTCACCTCCTGCAGGTGAACCCGATCCAACTGGAACTTCTGTTGAGCAGTAAAGGTAGAACCACAAATTAGCTTTCTCTTTTTTCCACACAGCTGATGGAATGAGTTAGTACATATACATGATACACCAAGGACATGAATTGACTAATAATGAGCAAAAAATGGATAGAGAAAATGGATAGAGGACAATTATAGGCATACAGAGTCCAGAGATGGAGACTATAATTATAGTCTTTAAAATATTCAGGAGTTTTCACAGTGTTTCTGGTGCCAGAGCCTCCCATACTGACTTTCATTATTGGTGGCTTTTTTCCCATTATTTCACTGCGGATTCCCAGATGGGAGATCAGACTTATGTCAATGAGAGAATAATAGGCATAAAACAGCAGTGATACTTGAAAGTATGAGAGTTCCTCAGTCAAAGAAGAGGAAAATGATACAATAAGAGAAGAAGTAACAACATGGGAGAAATTTAATTACTCTGCATGTGTGTGCGTGTGTGCGAAGACTTATATATCTGTATCCACCACTGGAGTTTTACTTCTTTGGACTTTTTATTATGATGAATTCTTCTGTGTGTGAGAGCTGTGGGCATAAATCCTTGCAGATACCAAATTAGTTTAGTAACTTCAGAGCTGTGTGCTCTGTATTGGAGTCTTGGATATTAGTAATTACAGTCAGGCTGCTTCCAGTGAGGCTGTTTTATGACAACAGGAGACAAATGCAGCAGTAGACTGTCTGGGTAACGCTTTGAAATTCCTAACTTTGTGATCACTGCATGGCCCCTCATTAACAAGGAAAAGAACTTTCACAAAAACAGAAATGCATAATCCAAAAAGAAAAAAGAAAAAAAAGATAAGATTCCTTGTGTCTTTTCAACAGTCCATTTGCATCCAGCTAGTTCAAACCTTAGAGCTAACTAAAAGCTACTTGACATTTCTCCTGAACCGGTTAATCGCGTTTCATCAAAAAAGGTACATGTTCTTTCCTTTGCTCTCTTGGGTCCATTGAAAAAAATCAGCTTTACCAAAAAGGCAGTGAATGCTTGTCTTCACTTACACAGTGAGCCAACTTTTTAATTACTATTCAAACTTTTTTTCTATACAAACTATTACTCTAAAGAAAAGGCTACAGATGTAATTTCTGCAGCCTGGTCACAAAAACACAGTGCATCACAAATACAAATGAAAAAAAAAGAAGAAAACATTCTTTAACAAAGACAACTTTGCATTCAGATGGCAACATGAAGGTGGATGTCTTTGTTCAGCAATGTGGATCATCAGAGGGATGAGGGTCAGAGCAGAGAAGGAGGGACCAATCAATGAGAATCTTCTGAGGAAACTTCTCTAACTCTCTTCAAAAGAGGTCAATAAGTAAAGGTGGGAAAAAACAGAAAACAGAAAGAGGTTTTGTGGTATCGTTTACGAGGTCCTTGGGTGCTGGCTCATCAGCAAGACGCACCGATGCGAGCAATGACATGGAACAAACAAGAGGGGGATTTTTATTTAATTGAGTGTGCCCCGGTGTGGGCCAGGAATCATTGTTGGGTATTGTTGGGAGAATTAAATCTAGTGAGGAATGAAGCGCAAAATGGGTTTGACCTCAAAGGCTCAAAAGTGCATGTTGCCTCTCTTGAAGGCAGAGGCTCAGTGAGACAACAGAGGAGATACAAAGTCATCAACAGCAGAACATACAGTGTCACTGGGTTCATACTGTTGACATTGTGGATGACCAGGCACAGGCTGGTGGTGTGTGCTTGCCAATGGGCTTACTTGAAGCATCACTAAATGACTGTGGTGGGGACTTTCTTCTTCTTTCTTTTTTAGAATGCTGACAGCTTGAGTCATATGTTTGTTTTTACTGTCTCTTGATCTACTGACCTGGAAGTAAGAGCTTTCACACAGGACGTCATGGCAGATGTCCAGGTGGTTCTGAGGTGATGGCTGGGTTCCTTCACTTGCAGCCTGACCTTCAGCAGTGGACACACTCAGCTGACGAGCCTGGGCAAACGACTGGAGGTAGTGGGAGGCAACTGTCCAGAAGTGAAGGTCTGACTCATCCCCGAACAGCCTGCGGTGTTCACAACAAGGCAATCAGCTGGGCTCAGGGGGGATAATGTTCTCTCTGGAGTAGTTAGTCAACCTGAGTCTAAACCTGCCGGGTGGTGTACTCACTAATGACTGCAGTTCCTAATTGTACAGTCCATACCTCTCTTTCAGCCCTTCACCCTATCTTCGCATCTCCCAGCTTTTTCATCTGTCGTTTACCTCCCTCAGCCTTCTTTTCACATTATCTGCAAAGGCACATGGCTGTTGCTAGGCTACCTTGCCAACCTTAACAATGGTGACTTGGACAGCGGGATACACAGACACGAGCATGAGCTCTCTGTGAATGAGCACAGTTGCCTGCACCAGAAAGGGTCCAGGTACATCACGGCTTTGGATAACAGGATGCAGACTGGCTGCTCCAGATTTGTCAAGATGCTCCAGGGAAATGAGAACTGGGGCAGAGATGAAATCAGAGTTGCTGACACAAGCTCTCATGTCACATTTTTTAAAAGATGAAGAATCACGGCTATACAATTACAGTAAACAAATAAATGAAAAAGCTGTTATTATGACAGATAACTTGACAGTTTTAAAACGTAATTACTCAGCAGCACATTTGGCCCATAATCTTGAATCATTATGCTCATCTATCCCCAGTAACGTTAAATTAAATGTTGTATTACTTTATTGATATCCCACAAATATCCTCTAAGAAAATTGTGTGTAAACTGTGTGAAGAAATGATGCTATGAAAATTAAGCACATTCCTGTAGAGAAATCATCCCCAAACCATCTAATTATGTCTTACTCAACTGAATTATATCCAGGTTGATCAGTGAGCAAGCTACAAACCCAATTCAGCTTTAGATCACTGTAACAAACTCAACACAAGAGACAGACAGGAAGACATTATCTGAAGCAAACACACTGAATCAAAGGCAGATTTAACATGTTCTCTTATAGTTTCATTGTTCACTGTTACATTAATCTTTAGTCTATTTTACCCCATGATGATAGAGATACAAAGGGGTTGTGTCATCCTGCTTCTAACAGATATTTGTCTCTTAAACAAAGCATTTTTGTTCAAACACAGTAGCTATCACTTCTATGTCAAGCCTTCAAGTCTTTGTGATGGATGCACTGTCTGAACATTAATAAAAACAGGCGTGCTGGAGAAGCCATAAACCCCCATGAATACAGTGCAGTGTGTGCAGACAGAAAAACAGTGGGTAACTCCATGCTGAGTCGTAGCTCACCGTGAGACCAGGAGGCATCGCTGCAGCAGGCTCAACTCTGGGTCCTGTAGCACACTCTTCATATCACTGGGGAGCCAATCAGACACTGACAATCAGGACACGGTGAGAGCCAATTACATGTCTCAGACACAGCGGGCACACTGTGGCTGTTAGAAGAGATTCTTTTATCTGTGAGCCCACAGACTACTTGCTCTTTGGGTCTGCTGTCTAAATACAAAGAGCCTTGGGACTGCAAGTCAGAAGTACATAAACAATAACTGGCAACTTAAAATATGATAAAACACACACACACAATCGTTAGTGCTTGCATGATGACAATATTAAATACAGCAGTTTGAGTTAGAGAGTGCAATTGCTTTTACAAGACAAAGCGTTTGTACAATAACTTACTTCGACAGGGAGTTGAGCTGCTCCTGGATTAGCCCTTTTATCTCGCCTTTCTCAGTGTAGTCGCTGAAACACAGGGATCAAACTCAGTCAAATGGCTTCTCTCAAGTCTTCCAGAAAAAAAAAACCCAAAAACCTGAGCTGATATTAAATGGGAAGCTGAGAACCTGTTTGTTAAGAGAAGTCGATTTGTGGCGTCAGGCAGTAATAGATAACTCTATTCAAACATTTATGTTGAGGTCAGGTAGCACCCTGCGAGCGCTGCTAATATAGCTGCCTGACTTACGATAAGGCAGCTGTGTGTGGTTAATAAAAGAAAGCAGTGCAACACCGTGAGCTCGGTTAAATGGGCCATACTTACATGAGGCTATAGTTAAACACAGATGTAGCAGTCTGAAAAAAAAAAGAATACTCTCCCTTGCACAGGATGGCCTCTGCAGACTCCAGTGTTGACTTGTTTACAAAGGTAGCCTGTTCTTTTTGTTTTTGCTTTTTTATGATGGTAATAAACTTAACGCTTGGGTGGCTGCCATATGCTCTGATAGTCAGAGAACAGAATACATCAAGGCAAGTCTTATACCCTGATGATTAGAAATTCATTCAATATTTTATGGATCATGATCATTAAGAATGATTCTGTCTTGTAAATTCTGCTTTGTAACTAAAAAATAAGCCTCAAACAAAAATGAAGCTACAGAACAGGGATGGTTTTTTTTAGTACAAAAGCATGAACAGCCTGAAAACAGGTCTACAATAAGAGGCCAGTCTGTGAGCATTGTTGCAGGGAAATTCAACAGAAGATTGAATTCTGCCTACAGTACAAAGTTCAAATGCAGTTTAAACTAAAGCAGCTCTGCTCATCCCTCATGTACACTGTGTTGATATCAATAATTGAAACCATCAGTGTGTTGCTCTGCTTACTTGCTCTAGTTTTAGGGATAGGTATCAATAGATTTGATTTTACTGCTAGTGCACCCAACTGCTACAGCACACAAAGGATTGGTACTGGATCAGACTCGTTTAAAATGCATTGGTCAGCCCTAATACAGATCATGCAGCCCTGCACAAGTGATCTCCAGCACTAAAAAGGTACTTTTGAGCTCTTCACATAGTTGAAATGCAAGTCTGGTGAAGCTGAAACTTAAAATTGGCCACAGGAGTAAATAAGCAAATGTTAAAGTACTTGTTAGCCGTGCTCATGAAATCATAAATGGTATGATTTCGTGGGCATGGACGCATTTACAGCAGCTTACTCAGAGTTGAGACTTACACTTGAGTGATGTCCATGGTGAATGTTCCTGACCAGGGCTGCAGTAACAGGAACGCCTTGAGGGTGAGAGCAGCTCTGGGCACCAGCAGATAAGGACACCACACTGGATCTGGACATGTCCCCCATAAACAGACAGAACTTTAGAATTGAGTTTAACTGAATAGCATGAAAACAGGCATCAGTATGCCATTAAAAAATCATTGAGAAAATCAGGAGGGGGCATCAAAAACCCCTGTTTATCCTCTAAAATCTCTATGCCATAACTGATTTTTATTTTAAAATTGTCCTCTATCTCTCTCTCACCAGTCAGGTCCTGTTCATCCATGCGGTAGCTGGCAGACTTCATGGCCATCTCCAGCACTCGGACACAACCATCATCAGAAGCTAGAACGACCTTGTCTGATGTGCACCAGTCGATATCGAGAATGCGGTAGTTCACGTTGCGACCAATCCGCATGCTGCTCACCATTTGGACCTGTGAGATGGAAAAGCCAGGGTAATTAAGTGAAACTGGCTCCTAAAATCTTTTTTTTTTCCCACAGCATCTGCAAAGAATCTTTCAGTCACTGTTCTGCAAAATTGAAAGAGATATATGGGACATTGTTTGGATGCTATCATAAGCTATTGGATTTAAAACAGTGTTGTGCTACCATAAACTAATTCATGTTGACTACAGCAGGATACAGAATGGAAGACTCAGTGGATCTGTTCACAAGGTGCTCTCCAAAACCTCTCTCTCTGGCTTTTTACGCAGCTGTATGGTAGCCAGCACAACCCAGCTGTCAGCAGAGCGCTGAAGCATTTCGGAAATCACTTCCTCTCCTCCCTCATTCTCCCATCCTCCTCCCTCTCCCCTGCTCTATAGCTTCTGCTCATTTCGCTCTGCATCTTGATCCATCTGTTGTCTGGCTTTTATGACTGGGGACTGAAAACAGTCTTATCTCGACTCCCCTCAAGAGAGCACATCCCTCCATCCAGACAATAGTGCTCCATTGGGACCATCTCCCTCCACCCGTCCTTCCACCACATGCTGTGTATTACACCAGAGCATCTTTCTGCATCCACATTTATCTGCTCTTCAAATTCTAACACTCACTGCTGCTGGCTAAGCTCGCATATCTTGTGGTGTGGATGGATATAACAAAAAGTAGTGCATGACATTAGATAAAATGATGTACTGGAGTGCAAACTAGCCAGAAGGGACTTTTAGATGAGGTGTAATGAAGACTGTGCAGAGTGAGGACTTTCTGGATGACTTTGGTAAACAAAGTTAAAGAGGGAGCGAGGAAGCACACCGCTTACAGAGATCACAACCATCCATCCTGCTACGGTTAAACTTATAAATGTCAGCAGAGAGCTTTTAAGACTTGTGTATATGAACTTATACAGCAAACCATAATGATTCTTTAACAACAAGACGACAATTAATACTATTACCACAGCATTAGATTGAGAGGAGACATTAGTTAAATATACCCAGCGCAATTTTGTAGTGCTCCAGTGATTACGGTGCTGTGGAAGCACATTAATTCTGCCGCAGTAAATCTGTAAAACTGTAAACACTATTATGAGCCTGCAGACAGCTGCAGCTTTCCCTTTGCTGGAGGTCTGCAGTCTAGTGTGGTGATGTGCATGCTGGGCATTTAGGAAGTGTCCAAAACAATCAATGAATCAGCTGCTAAGAAATGCCCCCACCGAAGGGAAAAGAGCTTGTGTATAACGCCTCACCTCTTTGGTGTCCCAGACCTCTGCTCCGTCCGTATACATGACCAGCAACTTTTGGTTGCCCTTTCCTGGTGCAAAGCGGATCTTCTTCACCCAGCCACGATGTGTTGGTATTCCCCTGAACACATCAAAAGCATTGATCATTTTGGCACAAATCCCAACATTTTGTTTAAATCTTATATATCAGCAGTTCAATGTATAGATCTTTTTTGAGTGATTCATTTGACAGAAATAACAACATGCATAGATGGGTAGTAAATCCATTGAAATTCATGTAAAGTTAATTACTAAACAGTAAACCATTGAAATTGCATAATATTATAGCGTTAAGTTGTCACCTGGACAAACGAGCTTTAAGGTCCCAAAAGTTTAGATTTCCGTCAACGTCTCCGAGCACCAGGGTGTCACCTTTCCAGGCAATGCAAGCAATGCTACCCATACTGCCCTGCAACACAGGAAGTGGAAAGATTCATGAGAGATGTAGTTGAATGACAAGGAAGAAGGAAGGAGAGCTGGAGATTTGTCCACTGCTCAAAGATTCCTACTGGAGTCAAGTATTTAAAAACTGCGACTGAACTGGACCAGAACATTCATTTAGTTTTTAGAGCATCTCTTCATTTTTAGCATCTTTCCTGTTTGATTATTTTTAACTATTTACAGACACAAAACTATGACAATTGCTCTTAAGAATCCTCATTAGTGAGCCGTGGTGGTTGAATCCTTGAAGTCCACAATCATCCTACATATAATATAATAATTAGAGACAAGAAGAACAAAGAAAAATGATGTCATGATGTTCATGTTTTTTATGCAGCCAACCCCTGGATATTCCCAGCAGCATAAAAAACACTTTTATCTCTTAACTATAAAACAACATACTCCCTCGCATTTAAAGTATGAGTGTGAATGAAAACAGGAAAATAAATTAAAATATCTGTGTCAGTCGAGTGGTAAACAAGCATGACATCTGAGTTGCAACGAGGTTTCGCAACAAGACAGAGCGCTGATGTAAAGTCATTATGTGTCAGCTCACCTTCACAGTGTGTAGAGTGGATGCTAGAACAAAACTTTTTAAGGAGAGTTTGCGTCAGTTTCCTGACAGAGATATGAAGATCCTCTATCATCCTGAAAGGATTGTAAAACCTTTGGGGTATGCAAATCTTTGAGCAATGAATCTGCAGCCGTCACAAAGATAAGGCTTTAAAATCCCCAGGTAACCCTCCTGTGCCTGTCTGTGTGGTGCAAATACATGCAGGTAGCAAGAGAGAAAAACACACACACAGATACACATTTCTTATAAGGTATGTGCTTGTCTTTATTGACAGAAGATGTGGGCGACCACTGATAAAAAACAGAAGGTTGATCGCATGACTAATCCCGACACAATCATGAGGAATGACAAGATAATGAGTTAAATGTTCCTGAATCCAAAGTCTTCCAAAAGTCTCAGCAAACAAAAGCTTCAATTTTATGCGTCTCTGGGGATAACTGCTGTGTGGTCAACCAAACTCCCTTTAATTAGCAAACAAATGGGTCTTTGTTAGTGGTAACATGTTGACTTGCAAAATAATGAAAATAACCTGCTGCTATGGTATTAGACTGCATCTTGTAGTCATCTAGGGGAAAAGAAAACCCTGTCGTCAGTAACAGCTTGCTTCTGTTTACCAGCCCAGCTGTCAAAGCAAATAAATAGCTAAGTTACCATTAAATGCTTTACAGGTAAATAGAGTAACTGTTTCTCTGTCTCTGAGCGTGAGTCACGCTCTGAGCCAATACAGAAAACACGTGGGAAACATAATCTGGGACAAACTGATGACACACTGATGAAAAACTGAAAATCACGCACTTTCAGTTGGTTGTTAGTTCTCTTAAAGAAAAAGTTTGATGTGGCAAGAAAACAAAACTGTAGAGTCTTATCTGAAAAACCTTCACCTTGATTCCACGCAGTTTATTACCGAGTACAGAGCATTAAATTCACTATTTTTTGCCAGCACCTATATCATCTCTCACAGAAGCCCCAAATTGTGAAGGACACGGGATATAGAGGAGGAGTAATGGCTTCTACTACAGAGAGGAGTAAGGTGTGCAAGATGCTGGCTCCAAGCCAGACAGCAGTGGTTCCTTCAAGCTCCAAAATTAAGAAAAACAATGACAGAGTACAGATGTTTGATCGCAAAAACCAGCAAAGTAATTGAAGTGAAACACTTCCTGTCACTCTTTTATATTGAGAAAAAATAGCGTACTGTATGTTGAAGGAAAACAAAACATTTAACCTTTAATTGTAAGTGAGAGACACAAGAACAACTGAACAAAAGATGACGGAAGAAGGACAAAAAGTAGGAATAATCTGTTTTTGAAATAGTGATGCCTGTGCTGTCTAAAGATAAAATATTGTGGAAAAGACAGTGTAAATTACAACACAACAAGAAAGTATTGATTAATATACTGATTCATAGACAGAGGAAAGCAGAGGTAAAAGCAGTGAGAGGGGATGTCCTAACTGGTGTCCGCAGAAAATAAACAGATGAAGAAGATAGATTTTCATCTTGTGTACAGAAAGGATTAAACCACATATTAAAATAAATGGAAACAGAGAGATATGATAGAGGTAGGAAAAGCTTTGTGCCAGGATTACTGTGGCTGGGATAGGTGAAATAAAAAGAGATATAAAAAAGAGACATAGTCTCTGGACTCACATCAGGTGGAATTCTTGCACCATCTTTAACTGTGTTGCCTTCCACGGTGATGTGGTAGACCTGCCCGTCTGTGTCAGTGAATACAAAATGCTCCCTGGCTGAGATGGCCTGGCTGGTCTCTGACTTGCTCTCTGCATCCTGCAGGAGACTGTTGTTGGAGAAATCACAGAGACAGACAATTCTTTCAGATAAGTGGAGCATATCTGTTTTTTGACCACTTTCCCCTTCTCAGTATTCTGCTGCAGACAGTTGCATTACCACTCCTGTTTAGCCCCATGATTCCCAAACACAGGATGATATAACCCAGGGTGAGGTGTTGGATGTTAATGTATAAATACAAAAACCAATGAATATACTTCTAAAAAAAAAGACTTAAAATAATATATTTTTCTACTTAAGCTCAAAGGAATGCTACTGTACTTTTCCAAAATGACACAAATTTGTTAAATATGATTCTACCACAACAAGACTGACAGTGTGATGGTATTAAAATCTACTTATTTTAAATATAAAACTGATTGTGTTGTTAGATTGTTTTGTGGGATGAGTGTCAGTCTTAAAAATACTTCTTATTGCATCTTAGTGCCCCACACAAAATCACAGAAACACATACAATTTTTAAGCTTTATGATGCTGACCTGATGACGGATGACTCAACACTGCTCTGCTCGGCATCTGACACCGTCTGCCGAGCTATAGCCTCCCTTGCTGCCATTTGCTTCTTCTTAAGACTCTTCAAGTTGTGAGATGGGGACCACTCCTGTTTTCACACATGCACACATGCATGCACACACACACACACACACACATATACGACTGTAGTTATAGCATGAACAGTTAGGATGTCAGAGAATCAGATTTTCATGACATGATTTTCATGGAAAAAGGAATTTCCACTAACAATATAATGGTAATAGCTACAGAAAACGTGAAAATAAATACCTAAAAAATAATATTGACAATAATTCTAACAGTCATTAACTTAGTTCATTTTGGCA
>OMNW01009672.1:104926-132659 GCA_900303245.1 Selene dorsalis | reverse complement strand
GATTGTCAATGCTTCCATAAATGAAACTGAGCCCCTCACAGGAGAGCTCTATTCCCAAGCCCGGTTGGAGCACAGACACAGCAGTCTGGTTAACTCGAGGTGGTAATCAATATGGAAATGAGACAGCAATATGGGGCTGGGGGAGGCCGGCATGTATTATTAAGGTTACTGGCACTTTTATTCGCACTGTGGAGGATTTTACAGCCCCACTGTAAAGTTTTCCCAGCATAACTCTCTTTTTATGAGCATTTCTTCAGCCTAATGAATCCACTGTTCTTTGCTGAGCTTAGGGGAATTTTGCAGACTAATCTTTCAAATGGTCCACACAAACACAAAAGGGGTAGGGGTGAAAAAGTATAAGAGACTATTAGCAAAGAAAAAGAGTCAACAACACTGACACTGTTCTTTGTTTAAGTAAATACGTAAAATGAAGATGTTCAAATATGCAGCTGTGAATCTACCATGTGCGCACCTGAGCACCTACTGACAAATTCACTTTTTCAGTTTCTGCGCTGCACAGCACCTCAGAACTGTGGTTAACGACAAGGTTTTACTAGTATGTAGATCTATGCGCACCAGTGCTGTAACAGTGGGGAAGTTCTTAGCCATCTCCCGCAGAAGTGTCCCCGTCCTGATGTCCCACAGCTCCAGGGGTTTGTCTCTGAACACCACCACCAGGTACTGTCTGAGGATGGATGACACAAACACACGCATTCAGTCTTAAAATATAAACTGCCCACAATCCCAATATTAGTTTCCTTGGGTGTCTAAACATTGGATGCTGAGTCTGGCAGCAATGTGTCAGATTACGAGCACCAACAGTGACAGACCGAATTCATGTTGACCTGCTCATCTGTCAGGTTTCTTCTTTCTCCCATATTGTAGTATTTCTCATTTAACACTGAAAAATGAAAAAGCTGCATGAACATGTATTTTCCTGTACATCTAATCATATATTCAGACGTTTGACCTGTGTTTACTTTGCCTAAATCCACAACCTAACTTGGAAATAGAGACGTGGCTTAAAATTTGGGGCGAGTCACAGGCCCCCCTTCTTAAAAAGCTACTATACAGTCGCCCTAGAGCAAAAGCTGCTGTAGAGAGAAGACACAGTGTTTAACAGTGCAGAAATATTGCAGCAGTGGGCAGCTCTGTGAACCTCTGTGACTATACCCCCAGGCCTTTGTTATTATAAGATTGTGATCTGTGGTAACTTACTGGTTTAAACTAATAAAACACTACAGTATACAGTCATGGAAAAAATTATTAGACCACCCCTGTTTCTTCAGTTTATTGTTCATTTTAATGCCTGGTACAACTAAAGGTGCATTTATTTGGACAATATAATGATAACAACAAAAATAGCTCATAAGAGTTTAATTAAGGAGCTGATATCTAGCCGTTTTCCATGGTTTTCTTGATAATAGCTTGATAATAGCTATTGTCATTGTACTGCCAAAAACAGTGCTTTTAGGCACACCATGTTTTCTTTCCTTGATGGCATAACCATTGCATTAAAATGAACAAGAAATTGAAGAAAACAAGAGTGGTCTAATAATTTTTTCCATGACTGTATATGGGGAAAAAATAGATATCCCGTAATTATAGATTTTTTCACTGCCTTTTACCTCGTGATGACATGTTGAGAGTGTAGCAGCTCAGTATCTCAGCATACATTTTATTGTTTTGCTTAACAGGGAGCTTAGATAAGTACAGTGATAATGTGTATTCTTCACAGCTTTTTTGTGATTTTTTTCAGGGTAATGACTTGTGTACTGACCCTTATATGCAGTGCCTCCAGTGCACAAACACTTTCTTGTACTTGCAGTGGAGCAAAAATGCAAAAGCCAATTGTGATCCTAATGTAGGCAGGAGAATCGGAGATGTCACTTTCCAGCATAATACACCAGACACCTAATGACATCACTGTTGCATACCAAGGTTAAGACTTTCCAAGCTATCTTGTCCAAATACAGTGCCCTTGAATATATAGTGCAGAATGTACTGTCAAGTACATAGAGAGCGAATGAGTGTAGAAAAGCAGTAGATATCTGATAATCTTGTGTGTGGTTCAATGTCACAACAAAATGTGTGATGACTGTAAATGCATGCTCCTTAATTTTTCAAAATATCACTGTCCTAGAGAGCAGGACAGTAATGATAATAATAATGCTCGGAAGAGAAGAAATGATCTGAAACACAACACAGTCTGAATATATAAAGGTTTTTGGGGACAGTAATAAATAAACAACATAATTAATTGTCGCTCTTTGTTTTTTTCTTTAGCAGAGTTCCATTAGTATTCCAGTCTGGTGTGACAATATTTCAAAAACAAAAAGAGAAAGAGCTGCAAGGAGGAAGTACTAAATGTACAGAGATGGACAGAGATGAGAGAAAGACAAAGGTGAAATGGCCCAATACAGGTAAGGTGAGAGGCTCTGTCTGGGTGTATATTGGATATCTAAATGTACAGTTTGCATAAAAGGTGTGTGTGGCTTTTGGAAAGGTATCAGAGAAAGGATGATGGTATTTTGTTGGTGTTGTTGGTCATGGGGGGAGCAGGCAACTCACTTGAGGTGAGATACTTTAATCATCTCGATGGGTGGCTCATCGTTTCCTCGCTCGCCTCTGAATGCAAAGCATCTGCCTAGAAAACACAACAGACATAGAGCGAGAGTGAGAGAGAGTGAGGGAGGGAGGGGTGATGATGATAGAAGGCAGAAGATGGCATCTTTCTTTTACACCTGTGAAAAGACTGATTCATCTCATTTCACTTCAGTTCCTGAGCGTCCTGGTTTCATCTCTTTCACCAGAGCAGAGAGAGCAAACTGCCAACAGCTTATTCTCCCCACATGCTCTGATCTCTGCTTTTCATTCGCAACTTTCCATCCACCAACACACATTATGCAAACCGCCAAGGTGCCCGTTTAAACAAAACAAGAATGCCCTTCAGGTGTGTCACATCATGTTTGCCTAAGGAAGTGCTGATGTAATTTTACGCAGGACACTTAAGAAGGTGGCCTGTCTAAATGTACAAGCGACAGAGCAGCCTGTGGTGTTTCGGGAGAGGGGGGTTGTGGGGGTGACCTCCAACAGTTTTTTTGAGATGGCAGTTGGTATGTGCCGGTGGGGCATTAAGTAGCTAAGCATATGGTGTAAGGAAAAGTTTGGAGACATCACTGGAAGCTAATTCGGTAACAGCTAACAGCTCTTCATTTTTTCTAATGTTTCCACGGTTGTACACAGTGGGAGGGGTCATGTGTCCTGATTACAAAGTGCCAATTATATTGTCTAACTCATCATCATCAGCAAAAGTGTCAAATGTGCATTTACAAAAACACACACAAACACACACACACACGTCTCAGGGTCTTGAATACAGCTGCCTTCTCATGAACACGGCAATGTCAGATGTCAATCTTGCTCTTCATTTACCAAGGATGATTATTGGAAAAGTACCTCAGAGAGTTGAGCTGATGACACCAGCTATAATTATGCATGTATAAATAATGGGTTATTAACATCTGTGCACATAATACATATTTATACTGTACATGGAGTTATGCAAACTGAGTTTACGCTGCCATGTCACAACACTGACTCATCCAAGTTATTGTAGTACACAAAAATCCTTTCATAGATAAAGCATATGATAATACAGAAACCAGGCATTATCACCACGAGTGAGTGAGGCAAGCGAGAAAGATGATTTTGCATCCCAGATGCTCAAATCTTATCAGAAAAAGCTCCAGCTGTAAGGGGCATAAGGTGCCTGCCTTAGTGGATTAGTCTTTGAGCTATCTTTTAGTGCAGAACTTTGGTGCTGTTCTATTTGAGGACTTGTTTATGCAAAAATATGCTCACTTTCCCTGAATAAATAAAACAAACGAGCATAACCTCAAATAACACACACAAAACTGTGCCAATCAGCCTGCAGTCTTTCTGAATTTGGTCCAGAAAGTTAAAGTGTGATAGTAATAACATGTATTTTTTGATGGTATTATCATCATTTAAACATGTGACATTTAAACGCTTAAAGAAATTTGTACTTATTTGTAACTCAGATAAGTAATGAAAAAAAAAAAAGATACTGAGTGATTCCCTATGTAAAATGTCAATCTCTCATTTTTTATTTCTTCATGTAGAAACAGTCGTAAATAAAAGATTTTGAGAGTTGTTGAAATGCATGTTTGTTTGTTTTTTCAGTTTGATGGGGCATAGCAAGCTGCACTCAGTTTCTCTGGTCACCTTGGTCCTATGCTAAGCTCAACACATCCCAGACCTGCTGCATCTCTTTTACACATACACACAGAGATTAAATTAATATTGATCCTCTCAACTAAGTCTTGGAAAGACAGTAGAAAAGTCCATTTCCAAAAAAGCTGCAAAACAGACATATGCATGCATTGCAGATGACAGTCTATCTGCAATCAGCAGCAACAGGAGTCAAGGAAGGCTTAGAGCTCAGTCACTTGAACCCATATGAACTCGCAAGAAAAAACAATAAAAGGATAAGCATTTTGGAGAGTGTATGGGCCTGTAACCAAAGCTATTGCAGCAGACTGTTAACTTTGATGACTCTGGTGCTTCCAACACAGTCATTAAAGAAGTGACTTATACTCTCCATTGTCCTGAAATGGGCGTAAAGGCTCTGCAACTGAATCATTATAGTGATCACATTGTTCATTGTGCACACGCAAATTTCTCAAGCCAAACACATTGAGACTAAAATTTCAGAATTGGATACACATGGCAAAAACAGGAAAAGCTGTGTGAAAATGATGAAAGGCATTTACTCTAATCCATTAACTAAAGAGAAGTATTTTTTTCCTCCTTTTACCGTTTCTTCCTGATGGCCTTCAAAATACTTCACTTTTTAACTCTGCTCTCACTCTGAGAGAGGAAATGTAGCACTGTACATTTCCAACCCCTGGAGAAGGCAATAACGCTCCACTGCTGGTGCAGTAATTCTATAGACCCATCAATGAACTAAGGGCAAGGTCTAAGTCGCTCAGCAGGAAGTTATAATAGTATCTCACTTTCAGAGCTTGGTATCCCTTGGTGGTACCCTAAGACTGTTTAGTTTGGACCTTAATTTGAGAGAGTGTGTAAGTGTCTCCTGGGGGTGAACAAGAAAAGTCTCTTGGAGAACCACATAAACACAAAAAGACAGATAACGAGAGAGAGTCAGATAGAGACTGAAGTGTCTATTTTCTTTGTTGTTGAGGCTGCAGGAACCCTGAGCAAAACATAAAAACTGAGAACAAAGTACTGGCCTTTACCCTCCGGCACATATGTGTGTGTCTGTGTGTGTGTGTAAGGCTCTCACCAGTAGGCAGGTCCACATGCTGCAGTTCATTTCGCACCAGGCCCATATTGTTGGGTGCAGAGGTGGCAAAAGACAGAAAACTGGTCAGACTCACCCATTCAATCCCCCTGTGGAATAAGCGCACACACACACACAGACACTCAAGTTTTAGTCAAATGAATACTATTGCTATCTAATACTTGCAGAGTAGCTGTCATGTATTATTCCACAACATCCTAGCAAGGTAAAAGTACACCTAAAATTTCTCCTTAAGTACAAAAGTTAAAAGATACAAAGAAAACTAAACCAGCAAGCGTGAGATACTAGTATTTTTTAAGTGTGCAGAGCTCAGGAAGCATAAACTCCACTATAATGAGATGGTAAATAGCCACATGATTAATTAGTTCATTTCTCCACTAAATGTAAATGAGATGCTAAGTAGCCAGGCCTCCTTTGGCATGGCTGTGCCCGCACAAGGGCCCCCGGGCTCATTTCCACTTCTGCTCTTCCCACCACACATAACACACGGCTTAATGTTGAACATCATCACACTGGCTTTAAGAGCAGGGCTCTATATGTGTCTGCATAGGAGGAGAGAAAATGCAATGAAAGTGAAAGCTCTGTGATCTGATGCTATTTCGATGTGAAGATCTGGTTCAGTATTTGGCTTTGTTGATGATTTTTACATTTGTTTTTGTCCAAATCCAAAATCCAAACAGCAAGCATCTAAACAGAAAGTGCTCACATGTATTAAATATTATATGCCATGTGTGAACACAAGGTACAGTCGTACTGAGTGAAAGATGACAGGCAGATGAGCAGACAGCTGTTGGTTGTCATGACTGGAGAGCAAATCCACAGAGACACCAGACACAGAAGTCCATCGCCTAATTACTCACTTTCATCCACAAATACACACACACACACACAAGCAGTGGTAGCTAGAGCTACATTTTAAGTAACATATGCGTAGACTGCATGGCTCATTAAAGTTTGTTGAAGTTTTGCATTGGTGGACGACAACTTCTCTCATTAAAGAATGCTTGGCTCTATTTGAACGAATGGTGTTTGCACCCAGGAAATATCTTGTTAACATTAACTGATTTAATCTCGTTCTTAAATAATCCAAGTTAAATAGTTTTTCTGCTCATTAGAGAATAAGAAATAATTAAGCCCAACATGCTGTTTGTAGATGTTGCGCTGTTGCATTGTGGGAGGGTGGTGCGGTCTGATTTTATTCCAGGTCAGTGTCATATGTAACCATTACACTGAGCAGACAAGCTGCAAGACAACAAGGTTGAATGTACAACAAATATGTCACTGCATATCACTAATCTATTTTGAGTGGACTTGTTTTGTACTAATTAGAACACATACCCAAAACACTAATTTCCTCAATATTAGTTTTGTAAACTAAACAAGCTTATGCTGAAATACTGAACCAATTTTTTGAATAAATATCTAAGTGGATGTGATATTACTGCCAACAAGTGTTATGAGTAATGTGCAACCATTCACATAGTTCAGAAAACAAAATTATTTAATTGGGTTTTTACTAGGACAAAAACTCAATTAAAATAACTGATGGCTTTTTCAGAACTTTTCCTGGCCGCACCTATCGACATTGTACACAATGTACAGTTTTTTCCTCCGCTATCCCTGTGACACCTTCTTTTGTGATCCTGGAGAAGATTTTTTCCCCACAGCCACAAACACTGTTGCCAAATGAAATTAAAGAAAAGCAAGAGGAACAAATACTCAAATATTAACAGCCAAATGAGTGTGGGCTGTTTATTCAAAGGGATCACAGCACTGAGGTTTTCATGATGCATTACGGTGGGTAGTGAACTGAACCTCTACAGTTTCTTTTTTAGTAGCTTCAGGTTGTATCTGATAAAATTTATTTTCTCGAGTTTGCTGACCAACTAACTCCTAATTGTGTTGGAATGATTCAATGTTTTGTTTTTATTTTCCTCCCTCAAATGTTCAGTTGTGCCCAGAGGCTTCCTAATATAGAATAGTGCACTTCCCTGAATGGCCCATTGGACGTGTGATTGACAGGCCCATTAATTAGCTTCTTAGACCTGAGGCGATAGCGAAGTGTTCAGAGGTTAAAGCAACATCACAGGAGAAGCATGAACATTTGGCCCAATTTCCACTATAACAGAAAAAAAATCATTTATCAGTTATTTATTTCAAGTGACAATGGAGAATGATATTTATATGCAGCATGCTTTTCCCTGAGAAATCAATAGACCTTTCCCACAGCAGACATTATGACTAATTATGAAAAACATCAGTGTAACTAATAATGTCATTGATGGCTGTGTTCTGCTTAGGCATTTGAGTGAGCCTTTATACACAACACCAGAGCCTGACAGAAATGTTATTAGTAACACCTTCTTTTGATAAGTCAAAATGTGCACTGTGAGAAGCCTGGATACGGTCTAAGTAAACAAGTTGTGGAAGTTCTGTGGTGACCAGAAAGAGCTGATTTCTTCCAGGTAACTGTGAATTGTTACATCAACAGCTTTAGTTAGATATGCAAAACTGGGTATTACTGATATCGCTCGCAGGCTCGCACTTGCGCACACACACACACACACAGTAAAATGTAGGTCTTGTAATGCCCTTTATTGTGTTGTCGCAATGAATTGATGTGCACATTACGCAAAGATGGTCCCATTTTTCAAGAGCATCTAAGCCTCCTCTGCATTCACCCACACCTCAGCATTCAGTCACTCGTCCCCATAAATGTACCAAGGCAGCTTTGCAGTATTTTTGTCAGCTCCCCAAAACTGAAGTTTTTATTTAATATAATGTGGTTTGATCATAGCATATGGTGTCAGGATTTTTATGTTATCATCACAAATAACAAGCCATCCCTAAGCAACATTACACATTTTTATTTGTGGCCTTCAGTATTTCATTTGCATATGAAAGCAGTATTACTACTACCTTGATGTTCGAAATCTAGATCATATATACTGTATATTTAACCACTACCCCCATATCCGTTTGTTTCTTATTTTGATGTTTTCTAATACAAGGGTAGGACACTCAAGTCCATTGAGAGGACATTGGATAAAAGGCCCAGAAAGCAAGCTACTGTAGGGAATTATTTCTCTTTTAGACACAAGAGCTGACATGGCACTCTAATTATGTTAAGTGCCAATTGCCTTCACAAACTCTAAAAAAGCCTAAAACCAATCAAGAGAAAATCAATCTGCCTCACACAGACTGACTCACCACTGGGGTTCATTTAAAATGTAATTTTACATATATTTTACCTTAACAGCAACACTTCACTGGTGGGAAGTAAACTGCAGTAAACACAACATTACACCAAATTCTATTAAGTTTATCTTTGTGTCCAAATGAATGTTTCTGCCCAATTTAAAGACATTTGCACAACACGTTCCTGAGTTTTATTTATTGTATTCAGAAGAATGGGAAGGACAGATAGATGGACGGACAGACAGATGGACAGAGGGACAGATGGGTAGACAACCAAAGAAAATAATGTCTTTGGCCATGGTCGTTGCCAGCATAGAGGTGTAAGAACCTTACCTGACTTCACAAGAGTGGACACTGAGTTCTTTGTGGAGAAGACCACTGGTCAGGTTATAAACCAGTACTGACCCATTACTGGTGCCTGGGAAGAAGAGAGAGAGTAGAGGATGAGGTATATGATGCAGACTGACACAGACAGACGAGGGGTCACAAGTCATACAGTTACTGATCTCAGCTGCGTCAAGCCTGCAGCAGGATCAGAGAGATGGCATGTCAATGTGACAACCCTGTGTGTTCACTGTCACTGCAGTAGGTGTGGATAGAGGCAACACATCAAACCCTGTCACCCAGCTCACAGCCTGGGAACAGTGCACCGTTTCATCTGCTGCTGGGAAAATAGCATAACAGCTCTATCGCTCCACCTGATTAAATACTGCAGGTGACATTTGATACTCTGATCAGAAACACAGAGGAGGTTTGACAAAGTGATGTTTTTTTAATCACTTCTATTCATACTTTACCAGACAAAATCAAATCAAATCAAAACCAAAATCTACTTTAAAGTTGTTTTTTTTTATTTTTATGTGTACTAGTCTAGGTAAAGTTTCCAACGAGGAAACTTAAAATGAACAAACTCAATTTAGAACTTTTTTTAGATTTTTCAGGGAATGTTCATGTTTTTTTCAGTATAGTCCTGGTTCACATTCAGTCAAAACAAATTCACACCAAGACGCTTGACTGAAGCATCAAAATAAAATGTGGAATGATTTTGCATCATCATTTGAGCTCCTCTACATGGGGTTTTAAGAGCACATTTCTAAAGATTACACAATAAAAGCCCTTATTTACACTGGTATACTATTTAATAAATGGAAACTTCCCTTAAATGATAATATCAACTTTTTTAGAGAATTCCATAGGTTAGGTTTTATTAATGGGAACAACAAACAGCAGTAAAAAGCATAAAACAGCTGAGGTTATGACCTAAGCAACAAAGCAGAAAGACACATCAACTAAAATAACGAATTACTCAATTCAGGAAGTCCATTTTCATGATGTTTGGAAAGTGTTTAACAAGGTTTGGGGGGAGGGGAGTTCTTTTTATTCCTGCATTTGAACATGGGCAGGCACAGCAGCACATTCAGTTCTATAATTATCCTGAATGTGCTCATGTGCCCAGTCCCTCTGCAAAGGACTGCTCAGTCTGCACTGGGCCACAGCATGACGACCACATGCTGACAAAACATCTGGAGGTGGCGATAGGCAGGGCCACATGGGCATCTGTGTGTTTGTGTGTGTGTCTCCCCCTTCTGGTACCATGTGTAGCTGATAGATGGCATGCACTGTGGGACAGTAGGGGGTTTTGCCAAGAAGTCAGGCAAAAAACAGAAAGTGGGTTTTTGGAGAGCTGCCTCTCAACATTTACTGTGACGTTTACTGAGAAGATAATTTTCATTGTGATTGTGGGACAGATATTTGAAATGTGACAGAGAATAGAAAATTGACTCTTTGCCCACAACGCTGTAGAATGTGAGAACCTATATCCAGTCAGCAGAAAGACCAATCAGAAAGATGTCACTAACAGTCCAAGTAGCATCATGGATGCTCCTCAGTATTTGACAGTTCTTCCAAACATCATTCTGTCACTGCTCATTCAGCTGGAGTAAAAGCATCTTTGTCATTGAGTTGCTCAAACATTTTTGATAACAACTCTTTCTTATTCTTTCTTGCCAGTGGTTTGAAGATTGAAGATGAAGACTGATACCACGCTCATATTGCTGTTAAATATAATGAAATGGTTAGGAAATGGATAGCACGGGGGAAAAGCTAGCGTGGCTCTGTCCAAAAGTTGCAAAACCTGCTTAGATCTAAAAGCTTTTCTAATGAACATAACATCTATGAATGTTATATATAGTTTTTGCAATATGTGCCCAAACTTAAGTGTAAAAACAGATAAGTTGAGTTGTCATTTCACAACGGTTGAGGACTCTCTCATGGCCCATCATGGTGATGCCAAAGTTTCTGCTGGTTGACTGGAAAAGTCACTGTAACAGCTAAACTGAGGTAAGCCTCTACTCCTGGCCAAGGTAATAACTAGTGAGCCAAAGGGGTGGTGGAAGGCGAATTTCACTATCTTTGGAGAGAGCCAGGCTAGCTGTTTCCAGTTTCATTCAATGCTGTGCTAAGATAACCAGCTGCTGGCTTCATATTTACTGTACAGGCATGTCAGTGGTGCTAATCTCATCTACCTCTTGTCAAGTATAAAAATAAGTGTATGTCAGACTGATCCTTTAATTTAACCCATGCCAACAACACAATATGCTTAAAACTGAATCATGGAAAACCTATATATAGTTATAGTTCATCGTTGCTTCCTTGTAATGCACTGAGGAAATTATTTATCTCAATCATTCCACAAAATTCGACAACACACTACACCTGACAAGGCACTATGGTTTTGCACATCTGCAGTAATTGTTTCATAATTATAAAGCAAATCAACTTCTGCAACTGATTAGATTAGATTAGAAAAACTTTCTTGTCTGTTTGTTGCAGAAAATCATCTTCGGTGTGGCTCAGAAGACATTAAAAGAAAACATGATAAGAAAGAAACATGAAATATAATAATTAGACTGTTTTAGTAACTTGTGGTCTGATTTTCTTCAATGAATGACTCACTTAAATGATTTCCTTTTGAGTAGCTGAAATTCTTTAATTTGATACCAGTTCAACAATCAATATGTTTCAACAGCAAGCTCAGAGGACAGAGCTGGACTACTCTCAACTAATCCCAACTCTGCAAGTAACTGTAAAGTGGCAGAAGTTAATGTCTCACTGGAACTGGAGGCTTTGAAAAGATTCATTTGATGACTGCAAATGTAATTGATATTGCCACTGACAGACCACTGGAGCTGAGAATTAGAAGCAGTCTGTCTTATAATTGTTTTGCCTTTTGAGGTGCATGCTTCAGCAGCTGCCTTTATATCAGTTCTCATATTTTGCAATTCTACTCCTAAAGCTGTTTCATTTTGCACATCTAAACAATGAAGAAAAGAATAGCTGTTGGGCAAAGAATGGAATGAATAAATAAATTAGGCATGCCACAATCAGATGATTAGGAATGGATGTTGGTGTGTCTGTGTACATGCCCCTGAAAAGTAGGCTCTGGGTCTACTACATGTCAGTACTGAAGCTGTCAAGTCTCATACAGATTACAGCCTTTCAGACAGATTAGGGTACCTGGCAGTGGTGTTTGCTCAGATGGATTGGTTACACAGCTTCTACAACCTCATTGTTGGAGGTAAGAAGCAAGAGAGACTGACAGTGGTGAAATATGGAAAACAAAAATGGAGAAAACTGACATGGGAATTTCTGCCTCCTGTCTGACTGTGGATGGCAATTTCAACCCTGAGTACTTTCACAGCATCAGCAGTGAGCTCATCTCTTGGTTTATTTGCACCTAGTGGAAGGTGTAAAAACTTGGTTTCCCTTGGCTATGCCTGACTGGTGTTGCATCACCAAGACACAACGAGACTCCAATCTAACTCAGCTGCACATCAGGTAGAAACCTAATGCAGACTTGAACCGAGGCCGGAGCAGAGACTGAGCTGTAACTGTCATGGACTTATCCGTGGATCACTCTGGATTTAATGATTAGGTGTATATTCTGGGTCTTGGTAAACAGGAAAGGTGACAGATGCCACTGCCTGCCAGAACAGCTGTCATAGTACTAACCTAAGCATCATTACTGAGGTGGTGACGATTGCAATTGTAACCCAGGAATGTATTCAGTTTCTAAAGCATGAGAGGGAGACGAAGTACCACATTACAAGACTCCAAATATGGAGTGACTGTAACTCCTACCTTAATAAGATAGCATGTTGCTGCAAGTGTTAATATAGCAAACTGGCTATAAACACTGGCCTGAAGGTACCATTTTAGGTACACATACAGTTTTTTAATTGCCTAGATATACCCTTCACTTCTCAGTAAATATTGCATTCTCCATCTGCACTGTAGTCATTCAGTCCCCCAAACTTATGATTCACAGGGCAGCTCACGGGGAGTGGAACAAAAGGCACATTTCAATAATGTGGCTAGAGACTGTTTAACTACTTGACTCTGCAAGATGGCTATGGGGACATTACAAATTATGTGCAAAGAAAACTCAATCGCCCCGTTGTAGTTTTAGATTCAGAAAGCCACTGGGAACAGCTGTGCCAAGTGAACCCCACACCATCTGTGGCATGATGTGCTCCTACTGCTCCATCTCCAAACTCACACCCTTGCTTGTAAACACAATGCCATGTCCCTGTCAGGAAAGTATTTTTGAAATGGCTGCGGATGGTGGATTTTTATTTATTTTAAGGTACAGATGCCTGTTCATTTTTGACATGACACATTTGAGACAAACGTGTAAATAACAGATGCCCCTAACAAAAGCCCTGTGGACATCTCTTGAGACCCATGGGAGCTATTGCAGTTATTAAATAATAATGTGCAGAGGATTTAAGAGATCTGTGTGGTCCACCATAGTGGACGTGATGCACATATCAGAGAGACAAAGACACCCAGTAAATGTGTAGGTTGAAGGGGTTATTATTTATCTGCTTGTCTGTAGCGGGTGGCAATGTATCTCTGAGGGATGATTAATTCATATGGGCTATGGCAGGGGACTGAGCATAGCCTATTTATCAGTTTGACAACTAAAGTGAAGGTTTGCTGTATGGGGGAGACGACAGCAGTACGCCTGGACCTTACATGGATTCGGGTGTACAAGCAAGAGAGTGTAGTGCACAGATAGACATACAAGCTTACATACACACACCCACAAAGCAACAATCAGAAAGACAGACAAAAACAGAGGCATATTACATATGAGATTTTGCTCTTAATTTTCCATTCAAATTGAGACTTGCATAATTTTCTGCATCATTACTGTGGGGGAAGATAAGGGAACGGCTTCTGAACAAAATTGCTATGCTGATGTACAACAAATAAATCCAAACTTTCACCAGCTCTCTCTCTCTCTCTCTCTCTCTTGCAGCTGTCTCAGGGGAGGAATAACACAGGCTATTTGATATCTCAGATTTAAGTCGGTGGTTTTTGCATCACTTACTGAGGCCACACAGTCAGACTTGATGGACTGATGCTTACTCATTTTTAGCCTAAAAATGTCAGATTCACAGCAGTGATTTCTACAATCCTTCAGTTGGCATTTTTTAAACGAAGAAGAGAAGAGAATTTGAAATTTATCGAGAGGGTTCAACAAAAGCATTAGCAAGTTTTAAAACACCTTGTAGTACTAACCAATATAGTTTACACCAATTGGACTGCATAATAATATAAAGCATACTAAACAACATTAAATTAAAACCAGCTTTGTGTAATACTGAGAAACACTGCCCTAGAGGCTCTAGAGATTCTTACACTTTGACAGGTCCCTCCCCAGGCAGAGCATATAAATGACTACATCTGATAATTGTGTTGCTGTTCTAAGGTAAAGCCCTGCTTGACTTAATGTTTGCCTTCATATCAGTAGCTATTAATTTCCTGTTTTGTAATGAACCGATGTTTCAAGGTTGTGCTCTGCTATTCATTTCCAGTGCTCTCAATGTCTTATTTTTCAAACACAAAACACAGACATACATCGACAAAGGACCTGGACGTGCAAGCGATTAAACTGCGTGGCTGCAGCTGCATAATCATTCAGCCCTTTGTCCCGCGAAGCACTCAACTCATTGGGATGTTTTGTGGTGTCATCACTTGCCTGCAGCAATGCACAAATCAAACCAGACAAGCTTTCTGTTCTCAGCATCCAAATCTGTCATAGTTAAAGATGACTGTATGATGAACGACAACACGTCAATGTACATTTTGCCAATTCAGACGGAAATATTATGTTACACTTTATATTTGACTCAACTATATAATAATATGTCACATGTTTAAAGTGCTCTTCTGAGTATGTTTTGATGATAATACTTTTTATTTAAGACAAAGTTTGAAGGAGGACTTACACTTGTTACTTTACTTAGAGTTAAAGCAACACTTTGTAGTTTCTCAACCTTAAAATAATGTTTCTAAACTCATTCAAGTGGTAGAAAAAACGGGATGGATGAATTGTGCCGCCGCTGCAGCCTGAGCGACCAGCTTCACGAGCAGCACTGGGGACATGAATTTGTTGATGGAGCCGGTGTCAGAGGAAAACAAAGAGGGTTTTGTTGGAGGAGGTGAAGAAAAAAAAAGCAAGAAGGTGATCCAACATGAACCTAGTCAGAATTCTGTGTGTCAACGGATCTCCGGTGGGCAGGCTGGCCGGCCATGTGTCCCAGCACAGGGTGCTGGTATGTGGGTGAGAGAAGCAGGGACACCAGGCCCTTGAGCTTGATGTTGAACAAAATCCTATTCCCCCTGTAACTCTGACCAGGGGAGTGAGATTGTGGATGGGAGTTGTAAAATTCTACAACACCGCTCCGATATTTAGGCTATCCGTGTTCGGAAACTACACAGTGTTGCTTTAAGAATCAAAATACTTCGACTTTCAGTGGACATCCAGTCAAATTCGCAAAAAGGGTGTATTTTACATGAGCCTAAATTCACTTTCACTAGCGCTTTTAGAAGGGAAATAGAAGGACCAGGCCAAAATCTTAAAAACAAACAAACAGGGAAAACATCGGTAAGATGGGGTTCATAAGAATAGTGACAGAGAAATAAGCTTGTTTGCTCCTGAGCTGAATGTGAGAGGTCAATGCTGAGTTTGTGTGTACTCAGATACTGAGATCATGCTATGTAGTTAAAATAGGAGGACTCATGAGTTAGGATTTCATTTATGAGATAATGTTATCCAATGTAATCCAAATCAGAAATCCATCTTCCATTCATTGTTTCACTGCTGCTATGATGTTTTGACATCGACAACTAAAGCAATGTTATTGTGAGTTAATGCTTGTCACAACAATGACAAAGTTCTGCTACAAACAGCAAGAAGTGGCTGTGAAAAATTATTGGAGTCTGTAGAAATTACATTTTTCACAGCCACGATATAACTTAAATATATATGCACTATAAATATTTGGAACATCAACGCTGGGTAGAAACTCACTTATTGGAAACATTCCTTTGAGATTATCCTCCTGGTCCACATAATTGCATCTCCTCATTTCTGCAGATTGATGCTGCCAATATGCCATTACACAAAATCTTTACGATGTTGTACTGGATTTATATCTGTGGTTGAGGAGGATACTGAATTCACTGTCATTCCCATGAAACCAGTTTGAGATGATTTATGCTTTGTTAAAAATGGTGTGTTATCATGCTCTGAGAACCAAATAGATGATGGTAAAATGTGGCCATAAAGGGGTACACATAGTCTGCAGTAATACTTGAATAAGCTGTGGAACCAAAATGCTGACTAATTGGTTTTAAGGAGCCCAAAGTATGGCAGAGCAGTTTCAATTTGTCTATGTACTGTGCATTTGGAGAAGCTTTTCTGTTCACCTCAGTTGCCAAGAATCCTTATCTTATGGAGTGAGTTACAGTAGTCTTTCTGGCAGCTCCAACCCATCTGGCCCGGCTTATCTAACCTCTTTCATCAACCGGGTCTCTCTATCTGCAGAGCTGCTGCTTCTTGTGAGAACAAGTTTTCTTCTTGGAGATGTCAGTAAAAGCTGACTTCATGTCTGTGTAGTTAGGTATAACCTTACCTTGTGGCTGTTTATGTGTGTGCTGCTGTAGCTCTGACAAGTAAAACAAAATCCATTTCACATATGAGTTTATGCAGTTTATGGCAGTTTATGACAATTTTTTCCACATTTTTGCGAGTTACTGTTCAATACAGTTAGGAAACTTATTTTAAACCCAGTTACTTCACACATGTTTCTAAAGTGTGGAGAGGTAAATGACTTGAGTCATGAGTGAGTGAGCGAGTTAGTGGTCACAGATGTTAAGGATTTTCTCCAATGTGGATTTGCTGATGAACCTTAGAGTCCCTGAAACTCTGCCCACAGTTGTCACAGATGCATGGCCGTTCTCCAACAGGAGTGTTTGTACATGTGCTGAAAGTTCTTTGGTCTCTGAACATATTCCCACATTGGTCACAGACGTAAGGCTTTTCTCCAGTGTAGATGCACTGATGAATCTTTAGATACAATAGTCACATGGATCTGGCTTCTCTATAGTGTGCCCAGGCTGATATTGATCCAGCAGTTCTCCACTGAAATTCTCCTCACCAACATCACAAGGTTTCTCTAGATTTTGCAGCTCTGTTTTGATAAAGCAAAAATAGCCAAAAACAGGTCATTATAATATAGGGTAAACGGGTCATAACTATATTATGTGTTCTAATGTAGACAGAAAATAGAGTTGTTGTTTTTTTTTGCAGTAACTACTACAGAATGAAAACGGAAAATGCATTCTAGCTCTTTTAACCTAATAACCACACTGAATATTGTCATTTGTTTTTAGTTCATTAGTTCATTAGACACTGATAAACTAACTAACTAAGACATTCCCATTTACAGCCCCCACTATTACAGTCCAGCTAAAAAAAAGCTGAAAATGATGTTGTAGCTTGTGAGGCTGCTTTCCTCATCAAATATACTGCATATAGGTCACTAGAAACTGAATCTGAATTACTCATACTTGAATAAGTGAACTGAAAGTCTGAACCTGAACAGCAAAACCTAAATGAAACTGAATTTATTAGTTTGGAACTGAATTCCAACAAACTTGAAACTGAATGTACTATTATGAAACTGAATTAATTTGCCTTGAAACTGATCCTCGCTGAAAATTCAACTCCTGATATACTTCAACTTTTAGTTCATTGCTTTAATTTTCAAACTTAATCATGTTGGTTTTAAAAAGTAAAAAAATACTTACCTCTACCAAAAAAATCATTTTGTTGATGGTGCTGATTTTCCTGCATCCATGAATGGACTCACAAATGAAAACAGTGAGCTGTCCAGTTAGACACAAAAAAATACAGGTAATGCTTTTTTACCTCTGCCAAGGAGGTTTATTTGTGTGTTTATTTGTTTGATCATCAGCAGGGGCAATGCAATTTGTGTCAAACTGGATGACAGGATGAGCCAAGGGCCAGAGAACAATGCAGGATCACGTTAATTGGGCTGATCCATTTTTTTATTACTTTTCTACACAATTTGAGATGGGCATTTTTGCCAATTCCTCAGGGAAAAGTGTTTTGATCTTTATGTAAAAAATCAGACATATAAACTGTGTTGAGATCTATGACTTTGTACAATGTAATGCACAGATAATAACTTGGGGTTGTTTGTTTGGCCTTGGCAGAGGTATGTTCTCTGATGTCAGTCAGATGTCAGTCTGGTTTAAATAGCTTCAGTTTAAAAATGCAGCACTGGGAAATAAGCTATAGCGGTCTCTTTTTACTCTATAGCAGGATCAAGAAACAGAAAACATTAACTGTTGGATCAGTTGTCTAAACACCATAATACGGTTTACAATTTAATAACCAAGCCATCCCATATATGCCTGAAGCAGCCAGGAAGCTGGCTCGCTGTGTGTAGCGACACACAACCGTGGCGATTTACTGTTACAGTTGATGCAGTCTGAAAGGCACAGGTGAAAGCAAAGACGGCATACTGGGGGACAAAAATATCGTCTCTGATACGGGATTGCTGTGTGTAAGCAGCTAATGTTACTACACAGACACAAACAAACTGTTAGCCTGTGGCTACAGCCAGCTGCTAACATTACCTCCCGGATAACAGGTTGGGCTTTCGGTTCCATATGTAAAGGGACAGAATCCATTACTACCAAAACACTAGTTTGGGTCCACCGCACTTGTTTTCTTCCCCTATCCAAGTCGAAAGCTGTCGAGAACGCGCATATAGCATCATCTGACGTCACGTCAGCAGGACTACGCGGGAAATTCAGACCCCGAATTGCAGTACATTATGCAGCACACAGCCTGTTCAAGGCAATGGAGAGATACGTGGGTGGGCTCATTCTTTTTGGTTGTGAATGCTTCATCAGTCATTAGCATTAAAAAAACTTTAAATGCATGTTTATTTTTTCACAAATCCTGCCCCAAGTCCCTTTAAGTTTACTTTACGATACATTCATCTTCTGATAACTCAACTACGAATAAAAACTACAAACAAAAAGGACAAAGGAAGGTTGTTCTTTTCTTACCGTTATGTGCATTTTGCAGGTTAATGGCTGTCCTCATGTAGCTCAGAGGCAGAAAAGGTTGACTGATGATTTCCATGGTAACCAGGGCTGATTCCATAACAAAACGTTCGATTTCCAAAAGATTTTCAAAGTAACCTCAATATAGATCATGAACCATTCGATGCAGCAAATTGCTGATATCAGACATCTGAAAGTTTGGCACAACTGTGCATTGAGCAATGATCTAATTTAAAAGCACGTGGGGAAAAGGAAAAAACAAAACTAGGAAAAAAAAAAAACTCTTATTAAAGGACCATATACAGGATAATTGTGGGAATCGGTCCCTATATTAGGCTGGGTGAATAAAAGATTGCACCAGTTGAGAATTTCCATATTTTGATGAAGTTGACTCATTCCAATTATCTAGAGAATGTGATTATTGTAAGCCTGACAATGTTGATGAATTCCCTAATTGTGTGCTGCCATGACCAGAGAGAGCATTTAGTTCATATTTGTAATAGTCTCCATCATGCTAAATCCTAAATCACCACTGAAGCGTATTTATGAAGCTTTTACTAATGTTCAGTGAAACTATTTGTTGACATGACTGTGATGGAAAAAGCTACAACAATGCAACAAAGCTTCAGCCATCATTTGTTTTGTCTTTGAAGTGCAGCACTGATGCAACTGGTTTTATCTGAGATAGCAACGACTCATGATGAAACAAAAAACCATACTGGATGCAAGCGCAAACATTACTCTGAGTTCTTTTGAAAGCACAGAAACTAGATTGAGAAGAATACCTTGGTCCGCACTTTGAGATGTGCTGATGTATGATAATAATACTGACACATTATGAGTTCTTAGTGTGCATGTATGTCAACGTTGCATTATTACCTACCCACAGCCAGCAGGGGTTGGTAGTGGTTGATGTTTTTGGTGGTAAGTGGGGGGCACATGCGAATGGCAAAAGGTGGCAGTGGCAGACCAGACAGAAGACCGGTCAGCAAGAACTTCAACTGGACCTCCTGCTGGTTGGATGATGGAGGAGGAGTCTCACCAGCTATCAGCGTCTGGCCTGGAGATGAAACCACAGTGTTGGAAAGGTTCAAGGTGGTGGGCAATATCAAAACCACCTTTCAGCTGCAACTTTATTAATGGAAAAACTAAAAATAAACAGTAAATACAGCATCTGTAGAACTACTTCATGAAGGTGTCGGATGTCTATGAAATGTACTTTTCCTCCATTCATTGTAACTTGAGGAAAGGGACGGATAACTGCTTTTTACTGAAACTTAGGTCTGTGTGTACAACCTTCAACAAATCAGTATTACAACTTACATTCCAGTTTATGTGACTGAATCTCTAAACTGGCATGTCTGGTTTTGGTCCCTAATCCAAGCCCTTTAATATTGTGTATGTATTGATTTAATGGTCCAATTTAATTATTTAAGCATCAAGCTGATCCAGATAAGAGGACATGTCTGGCAACATTATGAAAAGGCAGTCTAATGGTTCCCTCTACACTAAACTTCTACCATTTACAATATTTAGCAAGAAATCTGTGAGAGTAGTTTCAGTCTGGGGAGGATTCAGATAGCTCTTCTGACGTAACCATCCTTAATAATATTCCATTAAAACCCATCTATACAGTTTATTTGTTCAAGTCTTTCATAAATACTGAAGGTTACAATATTTATTTCAATATAGCACAAAAAACAACAAGCATGCCTGGAGCAGACAAAACAAACACAAACCAAAGAAACTAAATTCACACAAACTAACAAAATACCAACTGTATCTTAAGAACCGGCGGCAACAACATCAAGCATAACAAAGTAGCTCTTGCTCCAACTCCAGATGCGGCTGCATATACATGAGACAGGCATGGTGTCCTAATTTGATGCAGGTGTGACTCATCCTACACCGAGTGCTGCGGCACAGTGTCATTTGTACCCTGACAAAGGCATAAGCCGAAACATGTTGGAATAAACCTAATCTTATTTTAGCACAGAGCGGAGTGTGGAATTTTCTCTGTTTCCCTCTTTCTCTTCAATATTCTGGATACATATGTGCAACAGAGCTCATTAGCACTCCAACGAATAAAACTTTCAGTGACCTAAGCCAAAGCTGTTCATGGGTTAAATGCGAAATGTCACGCAAAGTGACTGTTGGATCAAGCACAGTTGAACCGGTACCGATTATTTCATTAAGCTGTGGCCTCAGTTATCAAGTTGGCCAGTTTTAATGATCTCATAGATACAGTGGTGAGTGGAGACAATTAAGCCACACACCCATGTTTTACACAGGAGCATCTATAGGCCTCATCCAGTTAAATCCACTTTGCTGATATCAATACGTCCCCAAAGCAGAACTGAACTGGACATTTTCACATGAACATAAGCCTGAGGTCCTTTAATATTTTGAAATACCTGACCAAACCATATTTTTATTGAGGCCTGGCTTTTATGGCAGCACCCTTCACAATCCCGCTGCTAATGACTGCACATTATATGTACTAAAGGGGCAATCACCTCCTATTGTATATTTGCTGCAGGGCTATGGGACACACTTTGAATGCGTAATAACCGTGCTGTTATAATTGGCACTGGCTGAAAAATCCATTTTGTTTATATTTCATGCACCATAATAGCCTTCTTTACATTGGGAATTTTATGTCTTTCTAAATGTGTGTCATTTCAGCTTGAAGATATAATTAAATGAGATGGGGACAGGATTCCCAACAAGCCAGCACATCAATAAAAACAAACCATAGATGGAATATATTACCATTTGCAGCAAATGAAAATATGAAATGAAAGCAACTCTAATTTTTTGGGTCACAGCTCTTGCCTATAGCAACAATCACACGATGCCTTTCTTACATGAGCCAATCAGCACCAGATCTTAAGAACAAGCTGGTTTTCCAGAGAATTTTAGCATCCTGCAGACCAGTTACATTCCCTCAAGAACTTTAGTCAGCAACTGTCAGACAGAGCTATTGCTGCAGACAGTAGCTGGCTCCAATCTGTCAGCAGCAGACCCCCACCACCACCACCACCTTCTTATGCCAACATAACTACTAGTGCTCCACCTCCCCAAGGCCTTCCAGTCACTGGTGTCTGACTTTTGCTGAATACAACTGGCAAACAGAAAAAACAACGACCAAAAAAAAAAAAAAAAAAGACAAAAGGAGAGTCCTGCATCTTATTTTGTTTTATACCCACTTTCATCTTTTGATTGACAGTTCTTTTCCAAATCAACAGGGAGAAGTAAGAGGGTGAGTTGAGGGAGAGATAGAAGAAATCATAAGCCAAAGGATAAGATGGTAAAGAGATAAAAGCCAAAGAGAGAAATGGCCAAGCACCCATGGGACTCTTTGTGCAGAGCCATTCAGCTTTGGAAATAACACTGACCTGTGTAATGCACAGAGAGGCCAGCAGTCACACATTGAAGCAGAAAGTGAAGGAGAGCCCTGAGGCACGCATGACACATGAGGTACAATAAGAGATATAACAAGGCCTGGTGCACACAAGCATTCACAGAAATACAACTAACTTCCTTCATTCATTCTTTCATTCACACAAATACATCTAACTTCCTTCATTTATTCTTTCACATTTTCTCTCAAAAAATGAAAGTCATGCTTCTATGGAGAGGGAGAAATCTTCAGCTGCAGTCAAAAGTGATGCATGTGATCATTTTTTGTGGTGGTGTAGATGGTGTGGACAGTGATGTGTACGGCCGTACCAATCATGCTGTTGAGACAGAGATCCTGAATCCTCTTCTGGTTGGGACCCAGCGGAGCTCCACAAAATGACACAGGGGAGTAGAGTGGCGACAGCCCCGAACTGACACAGAGTTGGGAGAGAGAGGATATTAATTGAATACATTTTTTTCTACAAGAGAGGCGCACATCCATTATTGAAAGAAAGTGAATGGGGGGTGATGAATGAATATTGCTCGTGCAAATGATGGATGTGATCCGCTTTTTAATAAATTACTGACCCAGAGGGACGCGGCAGCTTTCACAGCGGATGACATGTGTACAGATTCCTTGTATTGATTAGATGCTGCTGACTTTAAAAAAACACAGAGATGATTCCTAGAAAAATTATTTTCATGGCTGCTGATGGAGCTTGATACACTGGCTGCTTCATCTAAGACAGCAGAGTGACACGATGGTGTCAGATGTTCAGCACACTGTGACAAACCACGTCTGACAAAAGGAGTTATAATTCATGTCAATATATCAAAACTTGGCCAAAACATGTTTTTAGGTTTTGTTCTAGCTTCGAAACAGGAACACTGTGCACCAGAATGTCTGAACAATCACAAGCAAGCATCAGAATATCAATGTAATGTAGTATGAAAGACAACTGCCATCATCTAAACAGTCCTGAAATAGAAAGTCCGCCTGTCTGAGACTTCAAGAAAGTAAAAATCAAATAAGATTATAGTAAGACACTTCATCAGAGAGAGGCAAAAAGAGGAGTATGTCAGCCCTGCTTAATTCACTGCTGTAGATTTCTGTTGTTTTCCCAAATTAAACTGGTTTGCTCACAGGCAAGGCAAACCTCTCGCAGCCTCACACAGGAAGCCAAGTTAAGAGAGAGACACAAAACTGTATCCTCGACAGCAGCAAGGGAGCGTTCCATCAAAGCAGAGCAGGGCTCATCAACATGAGCTAAACTCTCTGCACCCTTACATACACCAGTCACTAAGAAGACTAAATTTAGGTCAGAGGATTATGTACTTTGAAGTCAGTTTAAGTCACCTTACAAAGTAGTCGAACTTTCCTTCCTGTCATTTCAGCCACCACCTGGGAAACTGTAATATAGCTCGACAGAGTGATTTCCATATTTGTGTGTGTGTGTGTGTGTGTGTGTGTGTGTGCGTACGTGCATACCTGGGATTGGCAGCAGCCTTGCCAGTGTGGGCTTTGAGCTCCCACAGCATGACTCTGCCGTCACTGACCATCAGCCCAGCATTGTTTTCATTGACAGGGCAGATAACCATGCGATACGGCCGGACCGTCTTGGTGACTCGGATGGCATCACACTGTGAGCGAAGGTCGTAGACGAGCTCCTGAACACTCTGTTCTGGGTCTGAGGGAGAGAGAGAGAGAGATGGAGAAAGAAACAGAGGGACATAAAGAAGATTAATGTGGTAGAAAGGTAGGAAAGACAGTGTGACAGTGAAGGAGAGTGGAAAACAAGAATGGTGGGAGATAAAAACAAAGCAGGTGGAATCGGAGCAAATCAGTGAAGACATGAATTGAAGGGGAGTAAAAGAGAGGGAGAAAAAAGGAAATCTCGAAGAAGAAGCTGAGTACATTTTAATAGTGAAGAGAATAGAGAGACAAAGAGACAGGAGGTAAGAGTGGAATTGCGAGAAAGTGCTGTTGAGAGACCAGTGAAAACAATTTTTGAATTTTAGAGGAGTGTCTAGGGGTAGAAGAAAAGATTTAAGGAGATAAGACAAGAAGTAAAAGCATTTAAGTGAATAAATGAGCGCATGAGAGACTCACAAAAGACATGACAGGAAAAAAGAAAGATGAGCAGATAGTAGAAGAGATTGCAGGAAGAGTAAGTGAGGAAGAAAGAGATACAGCGAGACAATAGACTCCCATTGGCCTCTAACACTAAACCAAAGATAAATGAGACAGTGAGAGGCTAAACGGCCACTGGAGCATAGAGACGGGGCGCAGGCTGCGACTGCAGGGCTGTTTGGCTGAATAGATGATGACAGAGCGACAGCACAGGAGTGACAGTGGATTGTGAATGAGTGCCGTTCAGCCAGCACGCGCTGTGTGTTTGTGTGCACATCTCTGTGAAGACCTTTCATACCTGCCGCTTCCTCTGGAGCAGTCGTGGAGCGACACACTCGAAGGGTGATGCACCCGTTCTCGTGGAGACAGTAGAGGGCGTCCCGTTGAGCGCAGGGGATAACCTAAACACAGGGAGAGGCAGGGAAACATGGGATGATGTGCATTCATGATCATGTTTGCCAACCGAGTTTCACTGTGGAGCAGTTTGGCCTTACCACTGCATCCCTCTGTAAATGATCATAGAATGATTTTCAATATGTGCACGTGTAATGTGGTTTGATTTAGTAAAAACACAAACGTCATTTAAAAAGTGATTTGTGCAGTTAACTATTATCATATACCTGTCACAGGTATTAACAAGCCAGCATAAATGCATCATATAATTTTTAGATAATTTTTTTCTTTAATTAAATCATATAATTGTCTATAAAAATGTCAGAAGATTGTCAAAATAGACAGTTTGACACTTTGTAATTTCCAACAGATCTGGAAATTTCAATTTTTCATTCAGCACCGAGCATCTTTTTTATTTTTGTCCCCATGCTGCCACAAGGCCATGTCATTTTAACATTTTAATTTAACTCAGATTTTCAATGCTGCAAACTCTGTAATGCAATAGCAGGTCCACAAATTATTACAGAGGCTTTACAATATAGTGCACCATGAATCAATATCACCACATTTTCAGCCTTTCTGGTGGCCACTGAGGTGTATCAACATCTTCTTCAGGCTGAGTGTTTCAATTTTAGTGATAGATTTTGTATTAGGATTTTGTGTTACGTGTGTAGTTATATATCTGAGAAGCCTGCACCTCTGTATGTCTGTGCCATATATGATGGTTTGTAGTATAGATGTTAGTGGGTCTATACTTTTCGACCTTTCCTTGACTATGGGATTTTCTCCAAACCAGGCTAAATTTTTGTTGAAGCTGTGTCATCAGTCATGCAAATTAGCTGCGTGACAAACACTTTATAACACTTAGAGAAAGGAGGCGTTGGCTAGACACAGCCTGGGCGGCTGAGTAATACCCCTTTACTGCTGCTCTCTGACTTCAGGACTTACTCTGTCACTACAAAGGCTTGTCTTACCTCTGTACTATTTAACCATGGTCACATTTGTTAAAACAAGATTACTGACAAGGCACAGGAAGTATGATTCATGGAGGTACAACAGCATACAGACCAGAACCTAATTCCTTACACACAGAAAATATAAACTGACCCATCTGATGAACAGCAAATTAGTCCATGCATGTAGACACATGTATGAATGTCAAGGTTATACATTTAAAGGAGAATTTCTATGACTCATAGTAAACGCATGGAAACCACGAGACCTACTCAGCATAGTGACAAGTCACCACGGGAGTCCTTCAGAGACAGACACAGAGTGTCAGGAGTGAAAGCAGAGTGAAAAGAGTGACATTAACAGTTACTGGCTCTGGCGCCGTGACAAATCCTCTATGTAATACCTCCACAGCATTCATCAATTTCCAAATAGAAGTCCAGACACCGAAAGATGGGAATTGACACCTAAAGGTCACTGGTGCTGCTGAACATGACTATAGAATGAAGCAAAGTTGGATGATATGCAGACTGGTGTTTTGGGTTTTTTTTTTTCCACTTTAGCTAGGGACTGCACAGCCTTACTGTGCAGTCCCTAGGCCTTGATGAGGTGAGCACCAAGAGGGAGGAAGAAAAGTAGAGAACTTCATTATACAAGGCAGGGGGAATTGGCTTCCTGGAGGAATCATACATAAAAAAGATAGAATTTGGTAAAGCCCTCTTTCTATTGCAATAAAAATAGAAAGTGTACACAAGGCTCATTTGAGGCGAGGGAAAGATGGCAATGTAGGAAGCATGTAAGAGTGAGACAGCACAGCCATCTTTTCATTTGCTTTGCTTAAACCAAGAAAGATGCAGTGCGAAAATTTGGGGAGTTGTCTTTGAATGTAACTTCCAAACGTAAAGGAGAAATGTCTCTCCATCACATTTCAAACATCAGAAGACGAGACTCTTCTCAGCTTGAGAAGTTCAAATTTAAAACTGTGTAACTACATTTCCACAAACTCTGATGCTGTCAACTTTTACTGACATCCTTTCCACACTGACTTTGCTGCACCTCATGTATAGTGAATAGTCCCTCACCTGAGTAAAGGGCACCCCAGAGCGCTCAATGGCCACCACACCCACTGTCTGGCTGAGCTCCAGGTCCAGGATAAGGATCTCTCTGGGATAAAGCAGCAGCATGTGGTTCCTCTTGGATGGAAGGTAGGACAGCTGCAGACAGTCGTTCAGCGTCACCGCCTCCGCGCTACAGTGCCACAGGAGAGAGACAACAGGAATGTACACAAGGTGAGACCAGGAAATCAATTTCGGTGTGAAGATTAGTTTTCAACTGACAAAATGTGGCATTTCCTTGGAAATGGGACTGTAAGACAAAAGCCTTTGACAAATTAATTCTCTTTTGATAGATCACTCGAATTTCGAGGCAATCATTCCTCCAGTCCAACCAGGAATATCAGAGGATTCAACATTTCCTTCATTTTAATTCTTCTACAAATAGTAGATGAGCTGACAGACGAATGAATTTCCCTTTGGGATTAATAAAGTAATTTGTATTCATATTCGTATTCGTATTCATATTTGACTACTGTCTTTGTTTTGCAGACTTGTTTTAAACTCACTATAATGACCACAAGATGTTTTGAGAGACAAAAAGTAAATTGTACTAGTCAGACCTGTTGGTCTGGATCATTCAATGCCAAGGCCCCCTGAACAGTATTAGCTTCTGGCCCTTTGCAAACCCACCAAGTTTGAGGCTTGATGTCAGGCGCAACCCACCACTAACAGTTTATGACATCATGAATGATATTTTGAATGGCAGGCAATTAGAAAGATAAGCATGGCAAATAAGGTTTCAAT
>OMNW01009672.1:84434-102849 GCA_900303245.1 Selene dorsalis | reverse complement strand
GTGTAAAAAAAGATTGCTGTGATCTTGACAAAGGGACCAAATCTTTGCTGCCCAACAACCAGATTAATGGCAGCCTGATGAGACACTAATGTGCATCATATGGTTCGGCATTCAATGGGTTTCTGTTAACAGTCCCTGGACAGGTAGAGTCATGTTTAAATCCCCCATCTATCATGTGGAGGCCTGGAGGACAGATACTGTCACGCACTGAACATGATAAACACCATAACTTGACACACAGACAAAGGCAGACTGGAGGAACACAGCATCATCAGCAAGAGCAAAAACCAACGCATGAAAAGTGAAGAGAAGGAGGTGTCACATACTAACAAAGACTGAAATGGACAAGACAGGAGAGAAGAGAAAGAAAATAAAGACAAGTAAGATTAATGGAGTGTTTGTTATTAGAGCTGACTGGGTGGGTGGACAGAGGCCGGGGTACTGCTGCTATAAATAAGCCTCTTTGACAGTCACAACCGCTCAGGCAGCAGGCTGCCAGCACATCAAACAGGGCTTTGGTTCCAGTGCAACTTTGTTAAATAATGCCTTCTACAGTTTAACAAGTTTGTCACTAAGTGTTACAAAAACTAGCCACTACTTTGAGTGTGTGTTTCAATGTTACAAAATAATGTAGTAAATCTGCCAGGTGATAAATCGTATCTGCTCCCCAGGGTAATATAATGTGTGCTTTATTTCTTTATACTTGCCTTAATTTATCATCAGATCAGAAGAGTAACTGATATGAAAGTTAAAACCCCCAAAACGTCTGCATGCAATTTGTGTCCATTTCGTTTAGTAATCGCTATTTGCTCAAGAGACTGTTCCCTAGTAAGAGCCATCGAAAGAAGCAGAAGAAATCCTGATGGGCCGCCACAAAATGAAGGGCTCCTGTCCAGTGTAATAAATCTGTAATAAAACTAAAGATGACCAGACTTTGACCCCAGAGATCTGAAAGTCAGGCTGAAATATGAGTGTTTTTAAAAACACAAACAATGAGGTGATAATAGCAAGGATACACAGGCACAAGCAGCTCCTACGATTGCAACTACAAGAAAGTGGACAGCCTGTTCCCCTCTGCTGCAGAGGTGAAAGGAGGTCTTGGTCACTCTCTGAAGAAACATGGCAGTAAAAACTGCTGTAAATGGCCTAATATAAACAAATAAGCACTAAACTATTTTAAAAGTACAACAGCCAATGAAGACACTGAGCTGACTAATGGTGTAGCTCCATCACTCACTCAACTCTGTTGCCCATTGACTTATAATGTTACAGACATTTGCTTGATGCTGCGCAAGCAGCACAACAAACACTACCCTGAGTTGACCAAAGAAACTATCACAGAATGAGAACTAGATCCCAAATCTAATCTCAATTATCCAAGTCTTTTATTTCACCCTGACAGCTGTCATAATTCACTTTCAACAAGTCATCATCACACCCTCAGCTGGTCTCAACACTTACAGGCAACATATTTCATAGATTACCAGCTGATATTTGAGTAAATAATGTGTTTTTCATGAATTTTTCATTACATTTTGTATGAAATTTTCAGTCACTGTCATTCAGCTAACCAATGTTGGAATTATGATCACTTAACTCAACTCACTCAGTCACTCAGTCACTCACTGACTCGCTCATGACTGTAGGGCAGGTATGTCCAAACTATTCCACAAAGGGCTCCACCAAGCCAGCAGCACTTCTTACAACTGATTGGTCAGTTTGGACATGCCTGCTGTAGGGTCAGCCCCACTGTCCAACCAAAAATAGGGGAGAGTTTATTCAAATGGAGTGTTATTATGCTAATGAGCTCCCAAAATCAAATCTTATATCTTGTATTTTGCACTTCATACCTAATGGATGGAAATTTTGATTAATAAAACAAGACATACTCTGTGCCTGAATACGATGTCCAATGGCAAAGGACATAGCATAATTAACACATGCTGACAGTAGCAGATTCACTGCAGGTCAAGGGCACATACACACACTTTGTAGCCAGAAAATGCCCGAAGTATAAAAAAAACTGTCTGATAAAATTATTGCTTTCAACTCAGTTTCAATAAAACTCCATTGACATGACCCTGACTAGTGCCCTTCATTCTCTTCTCATTTGCTTGAAGCTTGGAGGAATGGAGCTGCAAATGAGCCTTAGTTAAAATGCAGACCAGGTTATGTGACATTTCTAAAATGCATTGAAATTCTTTAAAACAAGCCATAAATTGCACAGGTGGCCCACCTATGAAGTGCTATACACCTAGATTAATGTTTTAAGACATTGATACATTGGCCTAAAATACTAACATGGTTGGTAATTAAAGCCATACTTTTATAGTTAGAGGCAACCTTTTAGACCATCACCAGAATATAGATGTGTGAATAACACCTGAATTCACCCCTGAATTCCAAAACAGTTGTGGAAGTTAAATATTCTTTAGTGGGACTTACGTGGGCTTTTCATTCGTGATGAGCACTTTGACCTTGTTGAGGGCTTTCTTGGCACCAGTCGGGGCTGGGGCAGCAGCAGGAGCAGGTTTGGTGTGGGCGGGGCTTGCGTGCGGGCTGGCTATGTAAACCTTTTTGCCAGCACTGCCTGGTGGTTTGGAGTGGGAAAAGTCTGTGATGAAGACTATTCCTTCACTGGTCAGCACTGCAGAGGAAGAGCAGGAAAACATTGTAAACATGCTTATTGTGATCCCCGCTGTCAGGATCCTATTATGAATTTTGTATCTGTCATTTGACAAAACACAATTATCTTTAGATGTCAGTCCCTTACATGCCATGTTGGACGGGTCAAATGGGTCAAAAGAAAATGAGAGAATGTTCTCGGCGTAGCTCTTCTTCCACAGCTTGGTGCCTGTGTCTCCATTCCACAGGACAATGTAGTTGGGAGGGTGGACGGCTAACAGCAAATCACGAGACGCATCCTGATTCCACAACCACTCCAAGTCTGACAGGGACAAGAGTGGAGGACAGAGAAGAGAATGTGGGAATTAAGAGGGCGGGGATGTAGTGTGTGACAGGTGGAGAGACAGACTGATGGCAAGAGCATCTTAATGAAAACAAATGGCCAACAACAGAGCTACAGCTCAAAGTTTCTCCTTGGCAGCTCTGGCAGAGTAATGTTCTATTCCTGGAGTGAGTTGAGGAGCAAAAAAATCAATTTAAGGCTGCATGCTGGGGGCTCGAGGAGGATCCCTTACCTTGGATTGGTTTAGAGTGCTCTTGGATCTCACAATGAGCAGTGCCACTGACTACATCCCAAACTATTATCTTCCCTGAGGCATCTCCTGAGGCCAGCCGCAGACAGTAGGGTGAGCTCAAGTTGTGGTAGTAGTTTTCTCTGGACCATTTCACCTAACAAACACAAACCGCAGGTTAAACACATTCTTAACCTTGTTTAAAAACCATATTATCTAGTCGATTGTGTGCCGGTACTCCAGCACCTTCAACTGTTGTTGCATATGAACAGCACAAAGTAAACAACATAAGCTGAGTGCTTCTCAAAGTGAAGATGATAAATTTCACTAATTACACAGCAGATGCCACAATCTTCTCATTGAACTATTCTGAGCAGGGTTTTTATGTATCAATGCTTTAGAGATTCTAACTTATAATTACAGTCAGTGAAAATTAGGCTTCCGGGAGAAACATACAGAAAACTGGAGATATAAGCTATAGTCCTGTAGAAAATACACAACATTGAAATGAAGCCAGCGCTAGCCCGATACTAAAAAAGACAAATGACTGTATGAATAAGTTGATTTTTAAATAATTTATTATGTCTGTGGCTACTACTGCCTGTGTTTTTTTATTTGTTTTTTTTTTCAGTAAGCTTTCTACTGTCAGGCTGGGTGGTGAGGAATGGCCCACTGCTGTGGCTGTGGTGCTTTACAAGATTAAAGTGTGCTTGGAGTGAGGAATGAGAGACTCACATTGAGCCCAGGTCCTGATAATCACTGTAGAATTTATTGCCCATTATTTACCCTCCTACAAAACACACAAGCATATGTACACACACATACACATGCAGCGAGATTCTCTGTCAATGTAGAAGCAACCTTTATCTGTGTTGCTGGTGTGGGCTTAGACAGTGAAGCAGAGCTGAATTTGTCTGCTCAACAGAGGGACGAAAACAACTTAGCTCAAGGACACTGAATGCTGATCGTAACACTGGATCATAAAATAAAAAGATTCCATCTGCAGGTGCATTTGTTTTTTGCCTGGAAAGCCCAAATGTATCAAGAGACCGACATGGGTGTGATGGACAAAGAGCAAATGAGAAGTAAAAACATCCAAACAAGTTACACTCCCCATGCCTATACAGAGTATTTGGCTTCAAGTGCAAATGGAAAGATTTATGTTTTTGCTCAGCTGGCACTGTTCAAAAACAGACCTTCTGCACCAAATGTATTTTGTTGTAATGTTTTAATTAGGGCAATCTGTCATGTGATTTTTTTTATTAAGTCAACTCACAATATTTTATGCTACAGTATGCTGTCAGTTCTTCCACTGTGGTGTTCAAATCACACACCAAAAATCTCTTTAAATTAATTCTCAAATAGGAGAACTTGCTTAATTTCTTTTCGTGTTTCTTTGACAGTCATTTAAATGACTTTGGCCTTTTGATGTTTATATGTAACTTTGGGCCTGGTGTGGGCATTTTTCAATTTTTCAACCCTTTTTTTACACTTAATAACTGAAAATAACCAACAGACATTTAACAAAACAAATTAAAATGATTGGTAAAAGCAGGCTTTTATAGAGCTGAACAGAAACTTACCTTGACAACGTTGGCTTTGTGCCTTTCCAGAACCTGGATGGTCTGGGACGTTTTTGGATCGATAATGAGAATACTGGAGTGACATCCCTGAGCTATCAGCCCCTGCCAACCCCTACAGGGTACACAAGTCATAGGTTAGGGAAAAGAAGAGGAGTGTTTAAGATACTAAAAAAGAAGTAAGTAAAAGAGATGAGAGATGAAAGGTGTGTTGTAAGTGGGAGATTCAGCCAATTAATACACAAAACTGTCAAAAATGAAGTTTTAATCAATCATGTGTCCATTTCGCCTTACACCGGTTCGTTTACCCTTTCTCTACTATATTCTTTAAAAGCTGTGTCTGAATTGCCATTTCCTGCTCTTCACTTCACGTCTATGTGGATCTCTATTTTTCAGCAGTGTGCTTAGATCTACAAACGCATGTGCTTCAACTTTGTCCTAAATCCACAAAAATCTAAATTCAAATCCACATGTCATTGTGAAACCCTAGGCTATTATTTATTTCAGTACACACATGCCTTCAATTTATGAGTCCTCGTGCAAACGGACTGGGATAACTGCTAATCAAAATAACCATATGTATGACTAACAGCGAATAACACAGATATTAAGAGTTGCTGCGAAGAATACACCAAACAATCCACATTGCATTTGTCATAAAGCATCCATTGTTCATGTTATTTTTAACATAAAAGCGGGGTGACAATTATGAGTGTGAGAATTATGAGATTGGAATTTCCAACACATGACTCATTTCCGTTTCATATAGGCAGAATAAAACTTACTGTTTATACTTATGAGACACAAAAACTTATGGTAGTTTTGGGCGAGTTAAGCCCCTCTGCAGTATGAGTCTCTGCAAGAATACTGTTGGAAAAGAAGGCTTTCAATCAGGCCCAGTAAAGTGTCACATTACATCACATCACATGACACAGGATACCTCTGTTTTGATGGAGAAAATCTACATTATCTGCGCCAACTCACACTGGCATCTTTTTATACAGCAACAAATGAAAACAATGAAACGCCACGCACACATCGTAATTAGCAGGTCATGAAGATCATCTGTCAGTCGCACATCTGACTGAATTAACGAGCCACAACCAAGCTACCATATTATGCTAGCGGCAGAGGGGCAGTACTCACCAATCTACCGCGGTTTTATTCTGCAAATTGAGAGTGCCAGTCAACGTCCGAGCAGCTAGTTTGATGTTGACCGTGTAAGGAATCATCTTTGTTCGTAAGTAATTATGCTACATTAACATTTGTCCACCGAAAGCGCCTAAAATTAATTAGCTTCTATGGTTCGGCTCTGTTGTGAATTCTAACAGGAAGTGAAACGGTGTCTCTGCGTGAAGCGCCGTGAAGGAACAAATCCCTGAGTACCAAGGTTCCGAGCCTGATATTCTATGCTAAACGTTTTTTTTTTTTTTTTTTTTATAAATAAATTCTCCCTAAAATGTCGTATATTTCTCTATGGATAAGACGAGATAAATAATATGTTAGCAGAAACGGTCTTCTGCATCAAAATAAATGTTTGTTTGTTTTTCCACAAAATTTGACTCTGCACTATAAAAATCACACAGCCTATTTAGCACCAAGAGAATCATAAAGGGTTGGAACATAATTATATGCTAAGAACATTACATTTCACATTATGCCAACAATAAAATACAAAATATTATTAGACAAACTAGGAACTGCTCCCTTCTGTAGATATTCTATTTGCCATTTCTGTCATACAAAATAAAATAAAAGCTTATTAGATCTTTAATAATATTAAGTGTATCCAGCAACTTTGTTTTCATCCACTTTTACCTGATCACTATGAGACATTGATGGGCTAATGTACTTTGGGTTGCAGAAGAATCTGGGTTTCTTTGGGACCCCAGCCCTGAGTGGATGTGTTGGAATGAACGGTGTCCCGCAGGAGTAAGTTGACAGGCTTTTAAACGGCACACAAGGGAGTGCAGTTGATGGCTTTTAGCCACTACAGCTGTGCAGCCTATAACATAAAACTACCTCATATATCTGTTGGCAGTTCAGACTCTCAAAATCTTTCCGCTTTTTATTTGGCAGCACTTTCCTCCCTGCAGTCCCTGCGCAAGCTGGCACACTGGTTGATCGAGCAGAACACATAGCTATTACTCCGGGGATGGAAGTGTGTCCTGCATGAGTCTTGTATGGGGGATAAACCTTAAACTCACACAGGATTGACTGACAAGCAATACAGTTTGCTCTCGGTGTATTAACAGCTTTGCCACACACCCGAGATCTGTAGTACCTGTCATTTTCTGCCTCCCAGTTCAGGTTCCCCCAATTTAGATTTTGTTCAACATCAGACAAAACTATAATGAATTCTTACATTATCCATAAAGCCTGTATCACATATGTATGGTATATCATTATACTCTGTCTGTGGCTGTACTAACAATGAAGCATAATTAATTTACACTGTAGTACAGACATGGAGACAAAACATGGCAAAACATTTTTATTATCAGAATATGTAGGTTAACAGATTCTCCAGTCAAGGTTCATTGATTGCAAATGCAGCATTGTTAATGGTGTTTTTCTCAGTATAAGAGATCCACCGTCTTGTGTTTTCTACATAGAGTTGTCAAACATTTGCCTTGTGCATTTTGATTGTATCACATACTGGGTCTATCCACTGCATCATGATGCAGTTACAACAATAGCTTGAAATGATCACTCTGATACATGTAACATTTCAAAAAGTATTTTTTATTCTCTAAACAGATTGTGTGATTTAAGTCCAGTATACAGATCTTATGTTTGTTTGTTTTTGTGTGGCAGGCAGATCAAATGAACATGTCCCTCAACCCCTTTATTGGTGCATGGTTATTGGATTTATGTTAACAATCCCATGGAGCTCTCTTTTCTCTCCTTCCTGATTTGCATGGTAATTGCCAATTGTTTGACTGAAGATCGCAGTTCACCAAACAATCACAATGTTTGACTGCCTGTCAAAATTATCTTGTGGTCACGGTTTCCTGCACACTCAATGTACACATATAGAATCCATCACATTCATCATCATTATTGCAGGCCTGCTGTCTTAGGAAACACGGCTGAGCTGATGATATAGAATGATCTCACCCGTTCCTGAGGTGCATATTTTTACATTTCAGTCAGACATAGAGCTGCTCTCCATATTGAGGTCTAAAAGCTTTTGAAAATTATATTGACAGGTTATGGGTGAAATATTTTGTCACCTGTCATGGTATTTTCTGAACAAATTCAGCTCCAGTACACACAACTTAAGTGGCAGTGCTACAGTATATCATTTGAAGGTCTCTTTGTGCAGTGACCTGGAGAAGTAGTTAATCTTTTCTTCACAGTTCATGAGAAAGGCTTTCGTCCCATATCCTGCTTTTCACATTTAATTTCATTTCCCCTACTTGAAGAGATACATTTGGATATATAAGGATGGCTTTAGAAGAAACAGAGGGAATGAGAGGGAACAATGTAGCAAGTGGATACACACACATGAATGATGAATGACCCTCTCTCATCTGAATGCATGAATGAGACCACAGTCATGCATATTTCCAAAAATGTCATGGCGTCTCTTCAAGAATGGTTGTGTGTTGTCCTGGTCAGCTTATGGTCTGAAAACATGTACAAAATAACCCTGATATCCATTGTTCATATAACAGATGCATTATCACACTTGTTGACGGGTTATAGGTTTGCAACTGTGTTTTTGCCAACATGATCTCATTCAGACTCAAATATGGCAATATGAGGTAGAAATACTGCAAAACAAACCCACAAACATATACTGTAACTGCAATACCATTATAAAGTTGCTAATACTAATATATTCATGTCTGGCCCAATAAGCACAGTAAATAACAACCAATCCTCTAGATCAGTTACAACTGAAAAGCTTTTTAGGGGCTTGTTTTGGTCAGATGTTAGTATTAAAAATGACTTGGTTAGGGTTTAGGATTTAGGTTCCTTAACTAAAGGGACAGTTCAGCGTTTTAGGAAATACACATGTGCATTTTCCTGCCCATTGAGAAGATCAGCATTATTTTACTAACACATCTAGAGTGCACTCATTAACATTCATTGTGTTTGTTCAGTCTGAAAAGTGTAAAAACCATCAGTTACTTGATGAAATGACATATGGGAGAGCAGCTTCCTCTGGCCATATACCAAATTCAATATGCGTATTACATTTAATGGCATATGCCTATGTTTTTTTTGTTGTTGTTGTTGTTTAACTCTTATTGGTCTCTACCAACTCCTAATATCTGGGTCTGCAACTTGCTTGATACACGCATTTCTCCACGGGCCTCAAAGCTTTCCCCTGTGTTTTTTTTTGAAAAGCAGCATTTCACCAGCCAGCCCTCACAGGAGGAGGCATAGTTTGGCAGGTGAAAGGTGGTAAATCTGTCCTTGATTTCTCTCTGTTCTTTTCTGTAGGTTTCTGTGGCTGTTTTGGCTGAAGGAAGTGAGTGCCAAAATGTTATGAAGGTTTTATAATGAAAGGGGAGAGCAGGGATAATCACACTTTGGTTCACGTAAAAACCCAATTAGAGCTCGAGTGTTCAAACCGCGCTTAGCTGCTGGTTGTCAGCTGTGTGAAATAACTCCATGATTTCCACTTCAAGCCTTCATATCGACTCTTATTTTAGATGTGTTTATGAGCATGCTGAAATGTTTTATTGATGCACGGCATGGATGGTATATTCATTCAACCAAGCTCTACTGATTCTCACCTTGTGGCTCTATAATATGCCTTACAGGGAACAATAGCACCTACATTAGCTCAAAATGATTATAAATACTACATGTTGACAGTATTGAGGATTAAAGCTCTTATTTCAGGTAAAGAAATTCAAATCCTGTCTTTAAAGGTTGCTTACATAACGTTCAAAATCATTCACAAGGTAGAAAGCAAACCAAACAACAATTCAATATACTCATGGGTTTTCGGCTGCAGGACATAAATGACTCCAAGGTTAAGGTGGCTAAGACTATGGTCAAAACACACAGTGATAAAACTGCACTAAGCAGTTTGGGGTAATTAGACACAATCTACAACTAAACACAATGGGTAATACAAAATTACAAATAGCAGTACATCACAATTACTGCATCAGCAGTGTATGTTGGGTAGTTTTGCTCCTGTTACACTAAGTTTTAGCACTAGCACAATTACCAGTTGTTCTCCTGAAAAAGACTTCAGCTGCACATTTAGAGGTTTCTGCCAGGACGTAACCTTTTCAAAATCCATCCGAATTATTCATTCATTAGTATGTCAGCTAAGATAGGCTCCAGCTCACCCGTGAGGAGAAGCGGTATAGAAAATGAATGAATGAATTAAATTATTGTGTGTTTATGTTGCACAATATAAAGAAGTATCATAGTGCTGTCAGAGCCAAATAATTCAAGAGTTTTACTATCGGGCCCCTGTTATTATCATTTTTTCTCCACAAAAATTTTTGACTTGCACACAAAATCAAAATCCAGTCCGGTCATGTGTGTTTTTATGTTTCTCAAAAAGAGGCAATTAACTGAAACTCTGAAGCCCCGCTCACTCTTTCTCTCCGTCTCCCTCTCCGGGACTGTGTGCTTTCATTTCTGCTATCCTGCCTGCCATGCTCTTGATCTTCACATCAGGAGAAATCCCTCAGAAAGCAGAGATGAAAAGGAGGCAACAGGGCCATAAAATTCTCATTGATTTCAAAACCTGCCGCAGTTCACGTGGGAGGTACAAGTTAATGCTTTGTCATGTCTAGGTTCACTTGAAAAATTTTAGCTGGCTGAACAAAGCCAAAATGTTTTTTTCACAAAGTTCCTGTCACCGGATTAGACCTTCTGCTGCTCGTGAAGCACGTCAGATCCACATGAATGTACTGGCCCTTCGAATCATGCCGCTAGTATGTGTTAACATCAGCTTTCTTCTATATTTCAAACTGTCTCACTTGATGGTTACAGTGCTGGATGTCAGTCTGAGTTATGATGTCACACTTTAAGAAGAGAGATCCCCACATGATATCTCTGATCTACTTTTATCATCCAGGCAATGGAACATCTGCCATATAAATATTAATGGCAGAATGAACGAGTCGTATAGTAAAGGCATTGTCATCTGCGTAACTGCCAGCACTGTTTCTATTACTTCTGCTGGTTTGAAATTGATTCTAAGTTGCTGGCTTGTAACAGCAAAATGAGTCATTTTACACTCAGGCTGCATAATGTCATCACACTGGAAAATGATATATATAGGGCACATTTTATTTATCATAAATACATCAGGAGTGACACAGAGGTCATAAATGAAATAATGAAAAAAAGGTTATATGATCTTGTGCCGATAGCAGGGGGAGAACTGGTTTCCTCAGGGACTTGCCAGGATAATTCAACATCCATTTCTCCCTCCCTACAGAGAAACAGGCTCCGAGCTTTGGCTGGTGATATATACATGTAATGAGCTTCATTGTTGACAATCATCAGTTCATGAAAAAAGGCAGGACTCTGGCTTTGCTGTGTGTTTTTCACTTGCAAATGACCATGCAGGGGGATAATTTTCATCAACTGAGCGCTAACGATGGCCATATATTTGTACAATATCTTTGCAGAGCAATAACAGTGTCCGAGGTACATATGAGCGCAAATGAGGATATGAAAATGAGAGCGCTCTATCTGTAGGATGATACTAATACATAAACATTACTGTGTTCATGCAATTTGAATATGGGTTTGGAATATGAATTCTGGTATCTTTCACGGTACATTTCAAACCCAGGATGCAGTGGTTGGGATGAAGCCTTAATGGTCCACACTCTACCAGGAGAGCCACCAAGGTGCCCACTAATATTTATTTTTGAATATAAAAAAAATACCTTGCTGACATTATACCATATGTTTATACGAAACCTCATGATCTTCCTCAGTAAATGGAGTCTGCCTGTTGGTCAGATATACCAGTTTTTCAGAGCACTTTCAGGACTTTAAAATTTTCAGTGAACAAGGAGAAGTACGGAAGTGAAGCCTGTGAAGTATGGAGCAAAAAAGTGAACATTTCCATGACAGCTGAGACAGAAAATGATAGTATACAAAATCATGCCACTAAATGGACCTTGGGATGAGTTTGGTTTGTCAAGATTTGGGTGTGTGTGTGTGTACAGGATGGATATATGCACCTGGATTGAGAAGTTAAGAATCAGGGTAAGAGCTCACTGAAAAGCTGAGTATGAAAATGATATAGCTAAATTATAAAACTGATGCTCATGCCTCCAAGATTTTCTTCCATGTGCATCCTGTTAATTTATTTTTGTGTTGTGCTCTTGTGCAATGGGGTCTGCTACAGGTATTTCATCCTTTAAATTCTCACCCATTTGAGTCAACGTCCCAGTGTGTGTTTGTGAATAAACCCAAGGATTATCCATTGACAGATATCTGGGAGCTCTCAAGTTTTTCTATATATGCACAGCCCTTCTATATCCTACTGGAGATATGACTGGAAAGGAGCTTGGTTAAACTAAGCATAATACTGGTCATCATTAAAACCCCTGTGTACCATTATCCACACACTCAAACTATTTAAACATCACAAGGACTGAGTCAATAAACCACTAAGCACTCAGCAAAGACAGCACTGAGAATGATGAAAATGGATTTGCATAAATTGACCAAGGTGCCAACGAAAACATGAAAATAATGACTATGTATTTCACCTTAAATCAATATTTGTCAGCTTCATTTTCCAGGCACTGTGAAAGAATATTTAATGCAGTGGTAACACAGTGTCACATAAACCTGACCCCAACAGAACCATAAGTGGTGCTTCTGGATCTCTTGGCCTCACTTAAAGCCTCATCGACACAAACCACATATGCTGATGTGGCTGTCGAACCTAAAGTATCACTTTCTATTCTTGCCGTGGCCTCCCTCCTAATGGTTATTAACGTCTAATAAATGACAAGGTGACGGACGGTCAGACACGAAATGCTGTGAAAGAAAATGAACCTCTCCCAGGAGGCATATAAACACAATGAATTAAACCTGGGTGTGAGATGTCTCAGTAAAACAGTAAGAGTATATTCAACAAGCAGGGCAGACAAGCCTTCATGGCCTATTAGGTACATCAAGAAACTGAGGCGTGGGGATGCTATAAAGGCCGTTAGAGCAGTGAAAGTATTTCAAGAGCTTAATGTGATAATGAAGGTTATAAATCTCCAACAACATGATAAGCTGTAGATGTCTCACAGCCATGCAAATCTTTTTTTTTTTTTATTCATCTCCAGTGTGTTTTTCTGTGGTCTATACTTTGCATGCTTGATTTTCTCTTTTATCTCAGGTGAGGATTATAGCCGTGATGCATTAATTTACAGCTTCAGGCAAAAGTAGATTCTTGATGAATATAATCACACTAATATGAAATTATCTGACCTCTTAATAATGTGATCTGGCTCTGTGCTGTGAACGCAGTATAAGGTGTCAAGTTATAGAGTTCATTCGTCTTCCTATAGAGAGTGTGGAGAAGTTTTTTCCCTGGCAACCATATAGTTGTTGGAAATGTCAACAATAAAGACAGGTTGTTGCCATGGATACACTTAAAGGAGAAGATCTGTTTTTTGCAACCTGGACCATATTTCTGGCATAAAATACGTTCATTTACTCACCCATACAATTTTGGTGTAACTTGGAATCATTCGGACGATATTTAGATCCATTCGAGATCCGCGTATATCCATATAATGGGAGTTGTTGGGGCATCATCAATGCAGCCTCTAAATAAGACATTATCTGCCGCAAAACTCGTTCATTTCACCAATATTTTGTTATGAATCACCAGTACTATTCCCTTAAATCATGGCCAGAAAGACACAGAGAAGGGAAGGAGTGAGTGAACAGCCTAACAATAAAGGGTAATAAAAAATATTGATTGTACACAAAATTGAATTGAGACTGGATATAAGGAAAGAAATAGAAGTGAAGAGAGTGAAAGCGAGAAGGAAGGGAGTCAAGAGGAAGCAGAGACAGAAAGGAGGAGGCTTCAAGGTTGATGCCTGCAGAGGAGAAAAAAATGCCAGAGATCCACATTAAGCTGAAACATTCATTACCACGACTTGGCTGCACAGACTAACAATGCTGAAGTCTCTTCCCTTCATTCTCTTCAGCTTGTAGTCACCCTGTCGATCAGAGAGAATTACAACGAATGTCACCAATGCACCTCTTCATTGTGTGTATATCTGTATGCATGCATGGGTAGACTACACACATAATGTGCACTCATGTGTTCACTGGTGCATATAGGGGTTTGAATTAGTGGCACTTCATCTTGGACCAGGGCCGAGTTATGTGCTAATTACCCCAGTTCCAAAAGCGAGGATGCGTGACAGCTCAATATTAATTGGCCCCCACAAGCACCTCTACCAGTGAGTGAGTGAGTGACTGTCTGAGTAATTGAAATGGAAGAAGTATATAAGACAACAGTATTGCTTTTAGTATTTGTTTTGTTTACAGTTTCTAAAGAAAAAGTAAATCTACACTCCAGGCTGCTGATGTTGCCTCTGTCTTGTGCTCTCCTGTGTCAGAGCTGAGGCCAGGTCAGATCCAGATGAGAACAGCTAGAGGGCTGACTGAATGCATTACAGCATAGACAGGCAGAGAGTGGAGGAGGTTTAGAAACATGCTTTGCTTTATTGCACTGTTGCACATTTAATGCCTGACCACATGAGCTTTCAGTTCTTCATCAAACTCTGTATGCTGATGACACATTGATTTATGTGTCTGACTCAAGTATGGATGTTGCTAATATTAAACCTTAGCTTTAACCTCTTTGTGTGGAATAAGTATGTACTGTATGTACAGAGCAATAGTGTCCGTCAGATACTACTTTATTAAACTGCCCTTGTGCATAGAGCAATACATTCAGGAAGTTTAAGAGATGTTGTCATGGTTACAGTGTAAATCACCAATACTGAGTGACCAAAAACAAACAAAGTTCTCAGTGGATATTTTATGGTGACAAAGCTTCACAATGAAGCTTTCAAGATTAAACCCTACTACCTGCACCCACCATTGTGTTACTGTAATGCCACAAAGGCCTGATCCTCCAGAGTTACACCAACGATTCATTCATCAAACTTTTTATTAAACCTGGGCATTTCTCGTAGTCATACAACAAAATCAATCCAAAAATTTCACAAAACATTTCTGTAAGATCTGTGTCATGATGCAGCCAATCTTTTACACACTAACTGGAGTCATTTATTTAATGCTGTTTTGTTGTCAGTCATCAGTTGCTGTTTTTGTTTTTCTTCTCTTGTGACAGCATCAAGGAAATCTGCATGACACTGAGTCAACAACGTGAACTGTCACAATAGTAGAACCACACATAAAAAGAAACAAGTGAGTGAGTACAGAGGTGAAATTTCAGTGGTGCGATGCAGTCATGACTAAAAGATGACTTAACTGCCTGTTAAGGAGAATCAGTAGGCCTGCTGACTTTGATCTTCTCCAGCAGGAAGGTCATTCAACTCTCTGGGAGCCAAGAGCTGAAACTAGATCCAGTGATGACCAAGATTAGAGGATTTTTATAACACTAGGATGAAATCAAAGTCTGTCAAACTCTTGTTTTTGGCTCTGGCAACTTGCTCTGACCAGTGCTAGCCTTTGAAAACCAGCAGTAAGAGCAGATGAGACTGGGTTAGTAATCAATCATCCTCAGTGCTAAGATGAGAGCAAGTTCCACTGCAGTGACCCTGAGGCAGTGGCGAGAAGGGAGGAGAAGGGGTGGCAGGAGAGACAAGGTTAGTGAGATAAAGTGCAACAGAGTGGAAAAGACAAAGGCAAAGTTTAATCACGGACACTGACAGACACAGGCACAGGACCGAGACCTAGGGGCTTTGTAGAGCACGAGAACTTGGTTTAAGCTTCAACCTCAAACTTCACTCAAACACTCTCTGAAATATTAATATCAAATTAAAAAAAAAAACATAACTCCCTGCTCGTGCAAAGTTTGACAGTTACGACCAGATTATTTCTGAAGAGCTGTCCTCCCTCTCTTCTGTTTAACAAAGCTGTGTTTTCAGCAAATGTGAAAGAAATGAGATTGTGTGTTTTTCCTTGAATGATACAGATTTATTTTTCTTTGCAGTTTGATTACATCTTATGTCAATTACAATCATTCAGGAAACAATTTGTGCCCTGCAGCTATTCATCAGCTGTCAGACTCACAGGGCTTGATGACTTTGCAATCAGGTTGGAGTTAAAATGACAAATGAGTGCAAACTTAGAAATATGGGGCATGGATTTGTTGGAAGAAACATTTCATTGTTTAGTTGACTTGGATTTTTGGTGAAAGGGGGCCAAGTGCAATAAATCTATGGATGGTACAGTCTTTTATAGATCCGTGTCAAGGCAGCTTCACAATCTCAGATTTATAATACATTAAAACCTGGAAAATGCCCAAAACTGTTGTGTGAAAGAGGTCGAAACAAGATGTGAATAAGTCATCTTCTGGCCGGCAGCTGCAATCACTGAAAAAAGAGCGCTATGAATTTAACCCACATTTTCAGCCGCACAGAAGGCCATCCAACAAAGGAATACATATTGATTTCCTTCAGCTTGAACTCTTTCAAATAGAGGCAATTTTCAGCTGACTCCTCCTCCTCCAAGCTCTCACTCTGTACCCTAACTAAAACACTTTTGTTTCAAGGTCGTTTTATTTTATTTTATTTTATTTTTTTCTGGAGAGTGTTAAATAAAACATGACATAAAACTCAACTGCCATAGCTACTGGTGAACAGCTTAATGTAAATTGGTGCTGAAGCACATTCAGATTTGGCCTTGTGTGCACCTCAAGAGGTCAGCGCTCTCTGTCAGAGCTCGATCATAAAGAAAATATTACTGGAATTAAAAATGAGTTCTTCAAAGACCAAAAGTTGAAGCTAAAAACTTCAGTAAATCAGAACTAATAAGAAAAGTGAAATGCAGATTTACCTGGATTGTTTGTTGTTTATGTCTTTAGTTTGTATTTTCACACAGATAGCGTAGAAAAACTCATGGTGGCGTAACTTATGGTGACTGAAAACACAACTATCAGTAGAAATTAACACAAACAAGCCTTACTTTTCAGAAGGCTGAACCCTAGAAGATGGTAACTGACATTTTCATATAAATAATTTCTGGCACAACCGCTGTCATTCAGGGAAGTTTGCAATTTTAAGCAGCTGTCACAGTGAGATGAATAAATTGAACATTTAGACAGACAAATGTGAAGCGGTGCTGTTTAAATGTGCATGCTCACCACAGCTGAGGATAACCTTTTAAGCTGGAGAAAACATTCCGCCCCCTGGCCTGCACACATCAGCAAATACGTGTTTGTTTTTCATCTCAGCAGCCATATTAAAGTGAACTTGGGAACTTATTAAGAAGCAGTTTCCTGTGAATGTTTCACAGCTCTGTGGTTCCACAGCTGAGTCAGGTGTTAAAATGGCAACAATGGGAGAAGCAGCGCTGACCTTTTAGCCTCTCGGTGCAGTTGGTTAAAAAAAGACTACACATTGTTAACTAATTACATGGTGGAAAAGTAACATTCTCTATGAGAAGAGTTATGGCAACCAACACTATTTTTAGCCATGTTAACAGCATGACTAAGGATGGGGGTGTCAGTCTGTCAGTCAGTTGGCCCACTACTTTGGAAACAAAGTATACTAAAATATTGTATGTTGTAAATTGTAACCTAACTGTATTTTTCTTCAGTATTTTAGAAACCTTTCTGTATACTTCCCCTCCATTACATTTCCACTACAAGGGAATTGTTGTACTGTATAATCGTTTTATTCCACAGCTTAAGTTATGTTTAAAAGAAAGAACATTTGCACAATGGATAAAATAAATATCAAAAAATACAAAATATGAATGAAACCAGTCATTTAAAGCATTTTTGGCTCCAGGCATCCTACAGAAGGCCAAGTGTGGTCAGGGTCACATTTCAGACGTCTCTGACTTGATAACAGCTCCACCAAACAGTGATTTTCCCTCATACCAAAAAAGAGAGATTAGGGAAAAAGTCCAACGGCTGAAAAGACCTTTGAATCTGAACTTTATTTTTTTTCATTTCCCATTAACCATCACACAACCCCTCAGATTTAAATGAAGATGTTAAACCTGTTTGACATGTTTGTACGCTGATGTCAGAGTTTACCTCAAAGCACAGCCTCACAAAATTGTAGCTATAGAGAAGTGTAAAAGGCTGTCACATTTAATGACATTTGTTGTTGACTCAACATTTTTCTGTCATCACTTATGCATGGCAAAGTGCTTTTTCTTTTTTCTTTTTTTTTTAGCACCATTGCCAGAATGTTGTGTTGTATTTGCAATACAGCTGGCGTCTTTCACCAGAAAACAAATGTTGCTTTCATTGTCCAGATACCAAAGAGAATAATGCAACCCTGAAACTCTCTGTCTCTCCCTGACAGAGTGTGTGTGGCTATTTGGCTTTTTATGTGTCTCCACAGTACATACACTAATGGCCCATTTTCAGTGCTTTTCCTCTTAATAGTGAAGTTGTTTTCCATACCTAGGGGAACAGGATGGACCTGGGACATCATGTTGCCACATCTCTGCTAATGAACAGCAATTTGGCCA